>PUQB01000010.1:0-127500 GCA_003024785.1 Selaginella tamariscina
GAGCAGCCATTTCAAAGTGTTACTTTGGACTTTATCATGGCATTCCAACTATAGAGACAGTGAATGCAATTCTTCCACGAAGTCGAAAGAGTGAGTGGGCTACCAGAAACAATGATCTCAGATCGGGATCCTCGATTTACGGGCAAGTTTTGGGGAACATTGTTTAAGCAATTTGGTACGATGCTAAAGTTCAGTACAACCTACCATCCACAAACTGATGGTCAAACAAAGAGGGTGAACCGACAAGTCAAGGATTATCTTAGATGCTATGTTCAAGGTGATCAACTTGATTGGGCTGAACACTTGGATATGGCTAAGATATGTTACAATAACTCGACACACACTGCATCGGATGTAGCCCGATGGAAGTGTTAACTAGGAATAAGGGTGGTATTCCTCAGAGTATGGTGTTACCGAAAGACGATGTTAATCAAGTTCCCTCTGTAGCAGAATTCACTGGACAATTGTATCAGACATGGAAGTTCTCGTCAAGTGATGGCTATAGCACAGAAAAGGTATCATCAACAGTACGATAAACATCACAGGATGTAGAGTATCAAGTTGGGGATATGGTATTGTGAGTACCAAAAACCTGAAGGTTCCAACGGCTCTTTCAAGGAAGTTTCTATCGCACTACATAGGTCCATACAGGTGGTGAAGCGTAGGGAAAGTGGCTTATGAGTTGGATCTTCCTCCAGAGTTGGGAACAATACACAATGTGTTTCATGTCAATTTGCTCGAGCCATTCCACAAAGATGAGAAACATCCGCAAAGATATGAAAACTTACGTCCGCCCCCTGAGCTGGTTCATGAAGGTACGGAGTACGAAAGTCGAATCCATATTGGGCAAAAGGAAGGTTTATGGACCGCGAAAACGTAAGTTTGAGTATCTCTTCAAATGGAAAGGCTATCCGGCGTGCGAATCGACATGGGAACCATTGGAGAATCTACAAAACGCGATGGAGTTGGTGAATGAGTTTGAGGCAAGGTCTCAAACTAATTAAGGAATAAAGTTATTTCTTCTTAACCTAGGGGCCGACAGACAACATTAACTAGAGGCCTCCGATATAAATTCTAGTTAACTAAAAAATTAACTAACTTGTTGTCTGTCGGGTGACAGACTTTGCAGACGTGCAAAAGGTCTCCAAATGACTTCTTGTCGCAGGTGGTACCTCCGGCAGCTGAGTTCTCACTCTCAGTGAACGACGGTTCTGAAGTATTTGGCTTTGCGTAATGCAAGGGGGGTAATAAAACTTGTGAACTTTTTGCTGACTCCGCATAGAGTGATTAGCGTTAGTTTTCAGTTAATTTTTCCTAACCTAGTCTAGTCTTGGAGTTAGACGTCAATGAGGACGTTGAACATTTTCAAAGGCGGGAGAGTGTGTCATAGTTTTTACTATGACTCGACCCTTTACTTTGGGGTTTGACTGTTGTTACCTACTGGATTATGTGACGAACCCTAGATGTAGAAGAAACAGGCCCGCATAGTGCACTTGGGTATCTAGTGATGGTCCCGGGTGTCATTAGGTATTTGCAAGAAACTCTAGGCGAAGCTAGCACTTCCATTTAAAACCCTCCCGTTTTGACGTTCCAGATTAGGGTTCTTTGCAAATATAGCTTATCAAAATAAGGTTAGGGACACCCCTAGGGTTGACCTAACCCTAGGGTTTGCCCTAACCCCATCCTAAACCCCCCCTAGGGGTTAGGTTTAGGGTTAGGTTAGGACAACTCATTTTCTCTAAGGGCTGGCATTTCCATGCCAGCCCACTTACTCACTTAGGAAAACAGGGGGCGGGTCCGTCACATAAATAAGGTAGAGTATATGTAGTGAGGCTTCCTGGGTTCAAAAGAAAGCTCGTTAACCTCCTACCGGTGCAAGCTAAGCTTGTGTCGTTAAGGCACAACCCTCTGTTGTGCCGCCCTAACTTCCACACGACAGGGGTACGTCCCACCTTTGGGTTAGACTATCCTTACATTGGCAGGATCACGCCTTTGTGACATGGGTACGTTACTTCCAAGGAGGTGGTCAAATTCTTGGCCCGAAAACCTACTCGCACGCTCAAGAAGGCATTGCCCGAGTTCACGTTCTGCAGAACTAGTGGTTGAGGCCTTGCTCTGGCCGCCTCAACCACGCCAAGCTAGGAACGATACCTGTACTTCGGCTAGTCCACATGTCTTGATTCACAAGGTGAGCCTCGTTCATGGATTTGGTCAGCCAAGGGCTTAAGTTCCTAAGGGTTGGGTTCCTAACACGGGTTACTTTACCAGATTTGTGGGGTTTCCAAGAGGGGATTCTAGGGTTGGCACCTGGCAAGCCGCCTTTGTGGCACCAGGTAAAAACTTTGACAAAAGGCATCATGAAAAAGGTGAAAATCAAGATCTAGAGTGTCAAGTTCTTGATAAATATTGTCATCCGCGACATGCATGCAAAAGGGGGGTTTGACTTGCTCTTGGGCTGCCCGTGGCTCAAGGGCGCGAAGGTGCAGCATGACTGGGAGCACCATGGGGTTCAATTCCCCACCAAAGGAGGATTAATATCCATTGCAACAAAGCAAGTTTGAGTCCCAACATCAGGAATACCACATGCCAGACTGGAGCAAGGGACTAGACAATGAGGAAGAGGTGGCCATACTAGACTTGTTCATCGTAGGAGATGTAGACCTCCAACAAGAAGTGCAAGAGATCACCGCAGCATACCACATGATTCGACTGGAGGCCACGAAGAAAGCCCCAGAGGTGCAGATCCCGAAGTGGCCTATTCTGTGGAAGGAACTGAGGAACTTTGCCCCACCTGCCCAAGAGGAGGAGTACAGCAACAAGCCAATGTACATGTGGAACATGATCCCCGAAGCAGCAATCAAGAAGGTCAACATAGGCACCGACGAGGAACCCGGGTTAGTGAATATCAATGCTCACATAGGATCAGAACTGAGGGAACAGATTGTTGATTGCCTCCGCAGTCACATGGAAGTATTTGCCTATACATACCATGACTAAGGGGGTACCGCCGGAGCTATGCCAGCACAAGATCAAGTTAAAACCTGACACAAGACCCAGTTGCCAATAACGATACCGCATCAACCCGAACTACGCCAGGAAGGCCAAACAAGAGATTGACAAGTGGTTGGAAGCAAACTTCGTGTACCCATTAAGAACCCGGAGAGGCTATCATCGATTATCATTGTACAAAAGAAGGACGAATGACTAAGGATATGCATAGACTGTTCAGGGTTAAATTTTTATGTGGAAACACCTTTGAAACATAAAAATTTAATAGAATAAATGTTTAACAAAAGATGTCTATTCTCTGTGTGTTTTACTTCTAATATAAATTTACCATACTACTACATCTTTGTGTGTATGTTGAGAAATACCATATCATAAGTTTTGTTTATGTCCTTTATGAGTTCATGTGAAATATTTGTTTCCTTCAATAATTATATTCTTACATAATGCATGTATATTTAATTATCATATTCATATTTGAAATAGTAATCGGCATACATATTACAAACTTTATATTTAACATATACCTATTAAATTTAGAATATCCACATGAAAATTTGTGCTTACATGTATAAGATCCAACGGCTAACGCAAACATTTACAAGATCCGATAGTCATAGTTACTCGTAGTTATAAAAGCTGTAGGGTTTTAGTTATTATATGCGTGCTTAAATTTTGTTGGGTTTTAAATAGAATTTTCTATAATTGTCATCTCTTTATTTATAACATAGTAAAAATTGAGAATATTCTTTAATCAAGGTTTTGCTAGTTAATCTTGTTTAATCATCACACATCAAATAATTTAGTGCACATTCCATTGATGCATATTATATGATGACATATATGTTTTGATATATATTCAGGATTTCATACATGTGTTATTAATAAATGTTAAAATATTTAGTATGTTGATCTAATTATTTGTTATGACTATCCTTCACGAATGCCTATTAATGATTATTATTATTTTGGAAGGTAGTAAAACCTACTAAAGAAAACATGTGACTGATATTAGTTTTGACTAGTTTATAATAATCATGAATATGTTTTAGAAAAAGCTGGTCAAAAAGCTAGTTTTGTAAGATACTGTTTTTTATGATTTAAAAGTAAGGTATACATATATTAAACATAAAATATCAATAGAACATAGATATTTATGAGTATTTTTTGACTGAAGTTGGATATTGAAATAAAGTTTAAACCATTCAACTAAAGCATATTAATAAAATTCTTACATTATCAAACACAAAATCTTATTAAAGTATGTTAATTTTGTTTTTATATTTCTAATCTAAACCATGTAAACATATGATCATATATATAATACTAAAATAACTTTAAGGTTTATTGTGTCATCAATACCCATCAAACAACCATTCTAAATCTAAATCCACGTGGCACCATCGAGGCCGCTAGATCATACATGACCATGCATGTATGGTATTGGTGTTTAATGTAAACTCATTAGGTTAAGCATGACTACCGGGTTAAGGGCACTAGGTTAAGGATAACAACAGGTTAAGAGTCACGGGTAAACCTAGGAAGTTAAGAGTCCAACTTAGAGATAAACTCACCATAAGAAGAAAAGAACAAGGATCCAGTTACACATGAGTATATTAATTAATAAACTATTATTAAATAATTAAGCCACCAATGGTGGACATGTGTACTTAGTTTAACAAGAAAATTATAAATTCTTGTTTATGTCATACAAAAGTTTATGTGAACCATTTATCTATTAACATAATATAATCCTACATATTAATACATATTTAATTACAACAACACAACAACAATAATAATAAAGAATATATTGTGTACTGGTGAAATAAACTAAAAAAGAAACCTTTTTGTGAGGTTCTTACAATAATTATGTAATATGTAATATGCATACTTTAATATTAAAAACTTTATTTTGAGCATATACCCATTGTGATTTAAAATATCCACATGCAAGTTTTGTGGTTGTACAAGTTGGTAGAATCACCAATTAAGCAATTTGACATTTCATAGTCTCATAATGTTTAGTAAATACTAATCATGTTTTAAAAAGGTTAATTCATGAAGAATATACTCAGAATATAGTAATTAGTTTAAATGATAGATGTTGCTCTTAGTGTATTAATTGAAAAATGGTTTCTTAATCTAAATCTCATCTAAATTATTAATTAAATATATATAATTATAAACTTTTAACAAAATATTATAACCAAAGCCCTAATTAAGCACTAATTAAATTGTTAAGTACACTACTTGGAGAAACTACAAGCCATCCGTCGCGCTTCCTGAATCCATAACATATAACTAGCATAATTATAACAATTAAATTACATATTTATTAATCATGTATTAATCCTTTAATTATTTATTACTCATATTTATTAATTATATAATAAAAATAAATTAGAACTACATGTTTATTAATTAAATAATTTTAAAAAATGTCAAAATTAAAATAAAATCTTAAATTACTTAATTAATTATTGTATGGCATTTGCAAAGACAAGTTCTAATATGGTTGCTAGTTACCTATATTAGTAAAATCGGTAAGGTTTTTATATTTATTTTACAAGTCAGAGTTAGTCAATTTACTTTTCCTTTCAAATGTTTATAGTTACTTTAATCACTCTTTCCTTTCCTCGGATATCCACCACTACACAAGAAAATTCCATTACAACATCTATTACATTCCCATAGGCTCCTCTATCGAATCCAAACAATGATATGTTGGTTTTTGAGTTTGAACAAGAAGAAATAAAAGGGAGCACCGTTCTTAAATTGTTACCTTGTTGTTATGACACATGAAGGGATGTTTGACATATTTTAAATAAGAAGTTGTTTAGTATCGCCTTGCAAATACAAGTTCCACAAGGATTATATTGGCCAATGGTTAGAAAAATAAGATGCATGTCCGTTTTGTAGGATAGAACTACATTATAATGAAGTATAACTTCTTACCATTAGATTAGGGTATAGTAATAGAATTGGAAGATGTTCTATGCATTTTTTACTCATAAATGAACAAGCTATCTTGTTTTTATTCAATTTTTAATTATTTTTCATGAAAATATTCAAAAATAGAAATTCAAAATATAACACGTCTATAGCACTAACATGGTTTTCATTAATCCTACTTTTGAAAGCCCTTTGTGTATTAGTCCTCATAACATAAAATAATTTAAATATGAATGGTACAGTTTCATAACCTAATTTTACACTCAGAATTTAGTAACCTAGACAAAACTTGTTTCCACACCAACAATTGAATTTAAAATTGTCCCATTATGGCTATTTGAAAAAGAAAATATATACATATATACAGAATTTTACTTGAAATGTACCAATTCTCAATATTTAAATATTGTATCAAGGAAAGTTTTTACCAAACTTCACGAAATATAAAAGCTTAACAAAACACGTCTACTACATGTGTGTGTCTTTTTACTTCTAATATAAATTTTCCATGCTAATATGTCTCTTTGCACATGCATGCGTGTCCGTAATTTTTGTTTCTAGCCTTTATGACCTTATGTGAAACATCTATTTCTTACCATAATTACGTTCCTACATAATACGTACTATATTTGTATTTTTAAGATGTAATAGGCATACATATTACAAACTTTATATTTAGTATATATGTATTAGAATTTAGAATATTCACATGCAAGTTGTGCTTGTCCAAGATCCGATGACCACCCCAAACACATATAAGATCCATCGGATACCGCAAACGTTTACAAGATCCGATGGTCATAGTTACGTGTTATAAAAGCTGTAGGGTTTCTGTACTTATTGTTTTACATATCAAAGTTAGCCAATTAATTTTCCTACTTAAATGTCTAGTTATCCTAGTTATTTTAATCACTCTTTTTTGGGATACCCATTATGTCACATGCATATCCATTGTTGATGTTATTTCATCTATTACATTTCCAGAAGCTCCTCGAGTGAATCAAAATGATGACACTTCAGTTGTTGAGTTGGAACAAGCTGTTCCTGAACTTTTATCATGTTATATAATTAAAACACATGAAGAGGCAACAGTTTTGGGTTCATGTGCGATATGTTTGGTAGATTTTAAACATCTAGGAATTGTTGCGGTATTGCCTTGTGAACACAGTTCCACAAGGATTGCATCAACCAGTGGTTAGAAAGACAACATACGTGTCCATTGTGTAGACTAGAACTATCTTCTAATGAAGTATAATTTATTTTATTCAAAAACATAAATTAATGAATTTCCTTTTTTCGAATGAACCACAAAAACACAATATATTCTTTGATAAACTATGTTAATGTGTATGTCTAAGTTGATGTATTATTAATAATTAAGTATCATTAATAATTAGGCATCACACTGCCATCGCATCTATATATATATATATATATATAGAGAAAGAGAGAGGGATGGAGGGAGGATCTATTATGGGTCAATAAACCCTCAAATTTGTTACACATCAGTAAATATATCAGTATATTCTAATTATGTGGATCATGTAATTTCAAATTTAAAGAGACATTACATCTTTTTATTTATAAATTATATACTATATGGTTTACTTGTTTGTATTTAAAATTTATTCAGTATTATATTATCTTAATTAATATTGTATGCATTACACATTGCACTTTCAAACATATTTTAATTTGAATATTATATTTTATATCAATATATTTTAATTTAATATATATTAGAAATGCATTATTGACTTTAAAATGAGATTTTTCATTAAATTACTGTGAAATATTGATTAAATCAATTCCAAAACAAATGTATTATTTCAAATTTCCCTAATTTACTAGATTACATGCATTCTTGTATTCGTTCATACATATTGTATATATATATATGTTGAGTTGATATGAAAGTTTGTGGGAAAAAGGGTGACCATCTATAAATACATATTATATAAAATAAGTTCTCAAATTAAAAAGAATTTTATAAATGAAATATTAAATATTTTATGATAGTATTAGTTTAGCCCATAACATGAAAGAACATGGGGTTTCTTTGGATGGGGTACATTACAATCTCGAACGTAGTACATTCCGTATACTGTCATTTCTACTTGGTCCATCTCCTTTTAGATAATTGGAAAAATAAGTACATTAGCATATAAACATTATCAACACACATGCACACAACACCATAATAACAAACTTATAAATTTAAGATCAAAACAATATTGCTGAAAAGAGTCCCATTGTTGCTTTTCAAGTGATTTACTCAAAATTGTGTAGAATATAGCAATTACTCACATCTATCTCTCTCATTGTGGAATCAAATTGTTCTCGTTTCTAACACAACATGTGTGTGCGCACTCTGCATCGTGAAAACAATGCCCTATTTGTGGTTAATTGTTAATAATTGGCTGACAATGTCTCTTCTTACTTGTGTATGTATTATGAGATATGTACAATTGTGATTATGTATGTGTTTATACAAGTTATTCATCCAAAATCAAAAACAATCCTTCATTTCTTTTAAATATAGTATGTGGACCATTATTTAGAGACAATAACTTTGTTTTCTAATATAAAATATAAAAAGAATATATAATGATTGTGTATTAGTTTTTAAATGTTCAAGGAATAGAATGTCCTAAGCTTATTGATTTTGTTAAGCCTCTCTTTACTTTACTTTGTGTACATGGAATAGATATTTTCCTATATAACTATACCATGGTTCAATCTAATGACAAAATAAAATATTCTCAAGAATATAGTGTTGGCTTTAATTTCATACACTATTACCACTATTGTAACCCAAAGAAGGATAGTGGTGTCCTTATTACATATGATAACAAAAGGTTATTTTAAAATCTTTATAATGAAATTATATCTC
Source organism: Selaginella tamariscina (assembly GCA_003024785.1). Classification (NCBI taxonomy): domain Eukaryota; kingdom Viridiplantae; phylum Streptophyta; class Lycopodiopsida; order Selaginellales; family Selaginellaceae; genus Selaginella; species Selaginella tamariscina. The sequence goes on from PUQB01000010.1 coordinate 8,855, forward strand.
ATATTGATATCTTTACATACAGTAATGGTAGTACTACCAACATACTTATATCCTAATGCATTAGCTAACACATGTCAATAATTATGTTTTTTTATAATGGTTCAATCCAATGGCAAAAAAAATATTCTTAAGAATATAGTGTTGACTTTAATTTTATACAATATTACCACTGTTGTAACCCGAAGAAGCGCTAGAAACCCCGGCAGCCTACCTCACCTGAAAACTATACTAACCTCACTTGAACTAAGATGTAGTTTATTCCTATCATAGAGACTATGAGACCTTTCAGCATATGACATACCAAGTTTGTCTTCCTTCCCTAACAACCTCAACATTTAGTGATTTGCGAATAACACTCCGGTGTTATAAATCTCCTCTCTATAATCTGCCACGTAGGCCTTATGAGACTTGTTTTTGAATGATTGGTCTCCTTCAACAATATCACAGCACATTCTTATTTCTCATGTCCACTTTCTCCACCTTGGCAAACCAGGTTTCCTTTCTTTGCCCAGCAACTTCAATAATACTCCACATAGTGGCCAATAGGGCATCTAGCCTTCCACCAAAATCCCTGTCAAACGGGTTGGAAAATCCTTACATGTAGTTTCCAGCGCTAATTTGTATCCTAGCCTTGCACCATCTTGTAGAGGCAGAATGCATATTGCCCGTTCAATCAAACTAACTGGCAATATTTCAAGAGAAGATGACGGTTGCATGGCCTTATCCAATATGAAACCTCAAGTGAAATCGTCAACTTCTACACCTTCATTAGTCAAACAATACCTGTAATACTCTACATAAAAGAACACTTGAGCACCTGTCTCATTTGGTGAGGTATTCTTAATGCACTTCAAAAACATGGACTCCCAACACTCATTCCTAGATAATCCATCTAGTTCTTCAATCTTCAAGCTGCTTATTTTGCTGCGAATATGTCATTCATTATCCTATTGTAAGTTATTTCCACCTCGTTGTTTGTTTTTATCTTACCTATGTCTCCAAACAACCTCTCAAAACGATAACACCAGCAGCTTTCATGAGGGTTGATCACCATGCAATTGTCTAGTACATGCCCGGCACCCAAAGCATGTTCTAGTGGAGCACGGGAGCTGTTTCCTTTAGTCCATAGCAGCCACCATACTTGGAGCAGCTCTTTTGTCTTCATAATAGTATCCTCAGTCCAGCCTGTTCTGCGAGTGGTATCATAGAAGACCTTGCTGAGATCTATTACAACTTGGCAAATTCGAGCTTCATGATTGTGCGACATGATTGCCTATTGTGCAATATAACATTACCCACTGACAGAATTCATGTGGTAAGTGTTGGTAGTCTTGAATCTCATGAGAACCCAAGCCATACTTCACACGAACCCCCACGTTAAACAAATCCTCCAACTCCTTCAATATAGGCTCCAGAAATATATCCATCTGGTCAGAACCTTTCCTTTTGCCAAGCTTTGGAATGCTTTCCTTGGGTATGAAAACCAAAGGCAAAATCATCCCATCCACATCACTTTGACTATGTACCCCACCATTGATAACTATCACCATTGAACCGATCTGATTTTAGTTGATGTCACCTAGAAACTATTTGAGTGCAGCATCAACAACAAATTTTGAGGAAGTATTGCTGCTTGAATGTTATTTTCATGTCACAATTTGGGCACTGAATTGTTGTCACCTGCAAATGTGCATCCTCTTTTGCATCTTGAAAGCAAGGATGCCTGCACTGGCTCATGTGCCTGTTGCAGTTGCTACACTTCACAGCCATGGGAATCGAGGACTAAGGAATCTAAAAAGCCAGAAACTTCTTGCCAACGTCTCGCGTGCCAAAACTCACGTATAGTTTCTTGGGCATATGTAGTATCTTTGTTGAGCCAATCTTCTCATTCCACCCACGGCCGTAGATCATGGTTGCAAACAGTTTGAGACTGACTCCGAATCTGTAGTCGTCATGCTAGTGGCATGTACATAAATGTCAGAGCACTCTTCCATGGTATTTGGCATACAACACACACATGCTCGTTGCAGCAATCTCTTAACTTATCCCATATGTAGGGGAATTGCATCCACCAATCTAAACTTGCCTGGGCTTGTATTCAGTGCACGACGTGGAGCTTTTTTGCTAGTCGACATTGGAACTTTGCATGCTCTTCATGGGGCTGCAAGTGGATGAAGATCCTCCATCTACTCCACCTTCTGTACACAAAACATCCTCTTCTTGGCAACCCTTCTTGTTTGGTCTCTTACCCGCCTTGTCTAAGCCAGAAACATGCCCTTTGTAGCTGCCAGCAGTGGCAAAGGGCTTGCCATGGGGAAAATTGATGAGACAACGGCTGCAATGACACAAACAAATGTTTGTTTGCCCTCCAAAAACCCCTTACTATTCACCTTCAAAAGCTTCATCTTTTGTTGATGCTCACGCTAAGTGCTATATGGAATGCTTGTCCCACCTGGCTTTAAGCCATTCCTCGTGCATTTCGGGGCTGTTGTTTAGCTAGTTTGCTCAAATGGAGTAACTCCTGGCTGCTCTTCCTCCTGTTGTGGCTCTTCTTCCTCCTGCTGCGGTGGTGGTGGGGGAGAAGGGGATCCTTTACTCATAGGAACCCACTTACTAGACTTGTGTTTCACACTTTTGGCTGCTGCCTTGGGTTTTCTTGGAGCTTTTTGGCGGCCACTTTGAAGCTGTTCCAGACCCAGCACCGCTCTTGCGCTAATTGCGTGTTTGAGGCATCCTCTATGGCTTACGTGAGGCAAACTAGAACCCTAGCCTTCACATTCAATGTGAGCAAGTTCAAAATGAGCGGCTCGAGGCGAATATTCACATGGTGTCTATGTAGGAAGTTAGTGCAAGATTCGAACACCAAACCTAGTGGCACTTGGTAAAAATGCATTTTTGTAATTTTGAAATATTCTCAAATAGTGGTATATTCTTATATGCTATAGTTTGTTCATGCAGTTTCTAGCATAGTTTCATACTTAGCAACAATTTGTGTACGAGGCTTAGGTTTAGGGTTTTCATGGCGCCTGAGGCAAGAGTTCTATGCAGGTGTCATCAGGTATGTGGTGGACTCCCATACTTCCTGTCAGGGTCTACCTCCCATACAACAAATAAGTCTGGTAAACATGCTAAGATAGCTGCTTCTTCCTCATCGTCTAGCCCCTTGCTCCAATCTAGGAGATGGTACTCCTGGGGTCGAGATTCTGATGGTGGCGCTCAGACATGTTTCATAGTAACAAATATTAGTCCTCTCTTGGCGGGGAATTGAACTTGCTAATTCTCCCAGTCATGATGTACCCTCATACCCCTCAGCCACGGCTGGCCCAGAGTAAGTCGAACCCCCCTTTTGCATGCATGTTAAGGATGACCACGTTTATCAAGAACTTGACACTTTGAATCTGATCTCTACCTTTCTCATGATGCCCTTGGGCCACCTTGGCTTGGTTCGCCATACATATGAGAAAGGGTGAGGGCTCCAGGGGTGGCATCCCCAGCTCTCAATGGAGCTCTGCCAACATGATGTTTATGCCTGACCCCCGTCTATGATCACAGTGTGGACTGTGCAGCCCACCACTTGGACTGGTATGGTTGGCACGTAGATGGCCGTTGCTTGGGAGATGACCCTGACATTGCCTTCGTAGATTGCCCTAACACTGCCTTTGGAGAACGTTGCAATGTCTACTTTGCACAAGGAGATTGTTGGACCTTGCCTTTGGAGATGATTCGTCACACTTAGCCTTTTGGAGAGGGCTGGACAACTTCAAAGATCTGGGCAGCAAAGTGGCAGCTTTATGAGTTTGCTTTATCACAACCTCAACCTCCAAAGATACAGATTCTGATGAAGCTGACTTCAAAGTAGAGGGCGAAGAGATCTGAGAGTTGCTTGTGGATTGCTTTGGCTATGCTTTGTCGACTCCTCTTCACTTTGTACTTCTTCTTCCTCTTTTGGCTGATCCAACACGGGCTCCTCACACACTCCCTCCTCCGTTGCTTCTCTAGGTCAAATAGTGGCTGCTCTTCCTGCGGTTGCACTGGTTGCTGTGGCTCTGCTGGAGGCCCGCTTGCACAGGCTGTTGTTCCTTCTCATGCCCCCCTTGCACTTGCTGTTGTGACTCCTCGGGCCTGGTTGCACTCACTGATGTGGCTCCTCCTACTTCCATGGATCAAGATGTAGAGGCTCCTCTTGTGGCTTCGGTTGCACATGCTCCCCCGTTGTTGTGGCTCCTCCTGTAGCTCCACTTGCACAACCTCCCCCTGCAAATCAAGCTATGGATGTTGTGGCTCCTCCTGCGGCTCCGCTTCCAGCCTCCCCCACGGTTCAAGCTTTGGATGCTACTATGGCTCCTCATGTGGTTTGCTTCCACAAGCTCCTCCCGCAAATTAAGTTTTGGAAGTTGTTGTGGGTTCCTCGACTACTATGAAGACTAGTTGCTTTGATCAAGGCTAGCAGTTGTTGCACCCCATTTTGGGGTTTTATGATCAATTGCAAAGACTGTTGCGCTTGGCTGAAGGCCGGAGTAGAAACCCCAGAAGCACAGATCTTGAGGTGGCCCGTCATGTGGAAGGAAATGTGGAGTGTCTCCTGCCTGCAGCACCAACGAGGAACCCTGGCTGGTGAATGTCAATGCTCACACAAGTTCAGAACTAAGGGAGCAGTTTGCCGACTACCTTTGTAGGCACATGAAGTGTTTGCCTGGACCTATCACGACCTAAGGGAAGTACTGCCGGAGTTATTCTAGCACAGAATTAAGCTAAAACTCGACGTTTGACCGAGCCGCCAACAACAGTACCGCATCAACCCTAACTACGCCGGAAGGCCAAAAAAGAGATTGACAAGTGGCTCAAAGCGGACTTCATCTACCCCATCGAGAACCCAAAATGACTTTCACCAATTGTCATCGTACCAAAGAAGGTCGGGCAGCTAAGAATCTGTATAAACTACCAATGACTAAAAGCCACCATGCAGAGGCCATCCTAGAAGATGTAGCGGGTCACGAGATGTACTTGTTCATGGACTTGTGAACCCTTCCCAATATACATATGACAAACAAAGTGTGGATTAAAAAGTCTTGTTATACTTTATCTTTCAAATTTTTTACCCTCGGATAAATCGATAATTATTTCTTTTGTTCTTTATTAAATCAATTGTTTATTTCAATAATCGTATTTTATATACTAGTACACGTTGGTGGGCTTAACTATTTACTATTTACACATTTGTTATTGCGAGTTTATTCTTGAGTTGGTTTATTTATGTCTTGACTTAACTATTTAATAACCTTTAACATAGTTGTTATTCTTACCATACTAAGTTGAACCCTTAACCTAGTTTAACCTGGTGAGTTTATCCCTAAACTAGACCCTTGACCTTATAGTGAGTTTATCCTTAATTAGGACCCTTAACCCAATTGCTATTTTTACCTGATGAATTTATCCTTAAGCTCGTGTTGGACTTAACTATTTAATTAATTAACATAGTAAATTTTTATCTAATATGGACCCTTAACCCATTGTTATCCTTAAGATAACCATCGAATGGGATAGGATATCAATGGTTAGATGGCAAATTTAGGATAATCCAGCATATTGAGTAAGATATTAATGGCCAGAGAGGGGGCATCGGTGACACACAGACACACGCAATATGAACTTATTATTATTCTTAACATAGTGGGTCTTTTAACCCAATTGTTATAGTGAGTTTATTCTTAAGCTTATGCCCGAGCTTAATTATTTAAGTCCTAAAGCCTTAATATCAATCACGACCCAAGAGCAGGATAAGAACAAAGGGCTTGACTCAAGAACAAGACAAGAACAGGGAACAGAAAAAGAATGATCGTAGAATGACTGGTGTTGATAGTAATTGATTGTACAATAATTAGGTTGGAGCTTTTATACTCAAGAGATAATCTAGGCATAAGTTAAAAATGATACTCTAAGAGCTAATCTAGGCATGAGCTAAAAATAATGTCCCTTATCCTATAGGTATATCCTGTAAGCATATCTTGTAGGTATATACTGTAGGCATATTCTGTATCCTGTATCTATATCATAGGTCGTATCATGTAAGCATATAATGTATTCTGTATCGGGTCATGACAGCACCTTCTCCTTAAGGACATGCGACCTGGTTTAACAAGATAACGTTGATGGAAGGCAGCAACCTTGGAAGAAGCATGGAGTAAATTGGATGCAGGTTCCTAAGTGCGATCGGTAGGCAAATAACCTTTCCAATCCACCAAGTATTAAAGTTGAATGTGATGAAGATGAGAATCAAGGATAGCTGCAACTTTGTACTCAAGTTCATTGTTAATGATCATAGAAGGGGGAAGAGAAGAAGCACGACCAGGAAGAGAAGAAGGATGATACAGTTCCAATAAAGTGTGAAACACAAGATGAAGTTTCACAGTAGATGGCAGCTCTAGTTAGAAAGCTACAGGATTGACCTCAATCACAATCCTGTAAAGCCTAATCATTGAAAATCCAACTTAGAAGAAGGCTTGTTGGTGCAGATATGCCGACGAAGAAGCCACACAAGATTACCAACCTTGTATGCAGGTGCTGGCTGATGATGAGCATTAGCGTGACGCTTGTACCGTTCTTGTGCTTGTTGAAGATGAACTCAGAGATCATCATGTACTTGACGAAAATGCTAGAGACGATCTTGTACTGCAGGAGTGGAAGAAGGAGAAGCATGAGGAGCAAAGTGAAAACGTGAATGGTAACTTGTAAGAGTGAAGAAAGGTGTCTAACTATAGATGCGTGAACGAGTTGTTGTAAGCAAACTCCACCATAGAAAGAAGGTCTAACCAGTTATTCTGTTGGTAACTGATGAAGTAGGGAAGATACTGCTCCAAGGTCTAAATTGTGCATTCTGACTGCCCATCAGTTTATGGATGATATCCTAAAGAAAGATCTGCTTTAACTTGTAAACTTTGGAGAAGTTCTCGCCAAAATCTGGACATGAATTGTGGGCCTCGATCAAAAAAATGCTCTCAAGAAGACCATGATGTCGGAACACTTCGCAGATCACCAACTTAGCAGTTGTCTAGCATGTAGCCGTCTTGTTATAGGGTAGAAATGAGCCTGTTTGGTGAAACAGTCAACCACCACAAGAACTGCATCAAATCCACGAGAAGAAGGAAGATCTATGAGGAAATCCATAAAAACGGATCTCCAAGGAGCAGAGGGAACAGGAAGAGGACGAAGAAGATCAGAGGGGCGTGATGAGGCATCTTCGACCTGTTGCAGGTGTCACAACTCTGTACAAATTTTTCACAAAACCTCGCAATGCAGGCCATCAATAGTTGCAAGTCACCAACTCAATTGTCTTGGCCACACCAAAATGTCCTATAGCCGGGGTATCATGACAATTTTGTATCACATGAGTCCCTGTAAACACCAACATGAATGCACATGAGACCCTCCTGGTACATGAGTTCATCATATATGGCAAACAGCTTGTAGTCTATACGGGAACTGGAGGAAGAGGAGCTTGCGATGTTAGGACTAATGAGTGAGAACACATTCTTTGCTAAGTCGTCTATAGCCAATTGCAAAAAATGCCCTGTAGAAGTGTTGAATTTGCTGGAGCCTGATGAACCTATAGTGTCGCAAGCCGAAATCAATCAGGACCCAGTAACATTTGCTTTTGATAGTTGCATGTAGGATCGCTCAAGGTCGATGCAAGGTAAGAGCGCCTAGACAATGCATTCGCTTTGTCATTTCGAAAACCATGCCTATAAACAATGACAAAATCAAAATGTGATAGGACTTCCACCCACCTAGCCTGTTACCGAGTGAGAACTCGAGCCAAAAAACTTTAGGTTCTTGTGATCCGTAAGAACTTGTATAGGATGTGCAACAACTTTCAGAAAGCGCCACCACTCCTCGAACGAATCCACAATGGCCTTGAGTTCCTTATCATGAATTTTGTAATTGATCTCTACTGAAAGAAACTTACGAGAGTGAAAAGTTATAGGATGAAGTAACTTATCTTCTCCAACTTGTGATAGGATAGAACCTACTGCAAAGTCCGAAGCATCTGCCTCAACGAAGAAGGGACAAGAAGGATCAGGATGTACTAAAATCGGAGCTGTCGTGAAGGCGTCCTTAAGTGCTGTGAATGCATGTTCCGCCTTGTTGGACCAAGAGAAATCCCCAAAGCACTTGATGAGTTCCGTGAGTGGAAGTACACGCTTGGAGAAGTCATGTATGAATCGTCTATAGAAATTTGCGAAGCCAAGGAAACATTGTATGTTTCGTATAGACGTAGGCCTCTCCCACTCCATGACAGTCTTCACTTTGTGCATGTCCATTGAGACGCCAAGAGAGACGATGTAGCCCAAGCACCCCTATTGAAAAAAACACTTCTCCAACTTCACATACACAACCAAAGCTTCTGTAGAACTAGTCGTACATGCTTGTCATGTGCCTCCTGGTCCTTGAAAAAAATCAGGATGTCATCGAGGTAGATCACCACAAACTGGTTCAAGAAGTCGCGAAAGATGTTGTTCACTATGTGTTGAAACACGGCTAGGGCATTTGTAAGTTCAAAAGGCATCACCGTGTACTCAAAGTGTCCATACCTTCGTAAACACCTTTGCTCCTTGTAGTTGATCGAGAAGTTCCGGGATTAATAACAATGGGTACCAGTTTCAGATGGTGACTTGATTCAAACCTCTGTAGTCCACAACCAAATGTAAACTCCTATCTTTTTTTAACAAATAAGATAGGTGCTCCTGTAGAATTTGAGTGACGAATGAAGCTAGATGCCATTGTCTGATGTACTAGCGAAGAACCTCCAATTCTGTAGGTGACAGTACATAAGTCAGTTCAAATGGTGGAGTCTTCCCCTCTACAAGATTGATGGGATAGTCATAGGACTTGAAAAGAAGAACTGCAGCCTTGTGCTTATCAAAAACGTCCTAAAGGAGTGATACTTGGATGGTAGGGAAGAAGGAGAAGGAGAAGAAGATTGAAAAATAGGAGAGTCAGATACATAGAGATAGAAAGATAGGAGTTACTTGAAAAAAAAAAGATGAAAGGACAAGATAAGTGGCAAGTTCATGCATAGTAGTGGTTAGAACGCGGAGAGGAGAAGGAGGGAGTTATGAATGAAAAAAAGAAAGGATCTTGCGGGATGAAACAGAAGCAGAGTAATGAAAAGAGGCAAAATTGATGAAAACTTGTGCTGATGTTGATGAGTGTACAGGATTGGAAGAACCCTGTACAAAAGTCCGTGAATGCACATGAGTGAAGAAGAGCCTGTGAATGTGCTGACGAATTGACAGGAGGTGGATCCTGTCAAGGAGGAACCTTCGACACTGATACAGGAGTAGGCAACTACTGAGTTGGTGATCCGCAAAGTGTTCCGACATCATGGTCTTCCTGAGAGCATTGTTTTTTATCGAGACTCACAATTTATGTTCAGATTTTGGCAGGAGCTTCTCCGGAGTCTACAAGGGTTCAAACTGTCAAGCCACGACCCAAGAGCAGATAAGAACAAGGAGGCTTGACTCAAGAGCAAGGCAAGAATAAGGAACATGACAAAAATGATTATAGAATGACTATTAATAATTGTACAACAATTAGGTTGGAGCTTTTATACTCACAACTCCAAGAGCTAATCTAGGCATAAGCTAAAAATGATACTCCAAGAGCTAATCTAGGCATGAGCTAAAAAACTGTCTCTTATCCTATAAGTATATCCTGTAAGCATATCTTGTAGGCATATCCTGTAGGGATATCCTATATCCCGTATCTTGTATCAAGTATCATTATAAGCATATCCTGTATTCTGTATCGGGTCATACATTAACTCAAATTCTCAGTTGTTGTTATCCTTAATCCTATAGTGAGTTTATGCTTTGTCATTGAGTTGGACCCTCAATCCCATTGTTATCCTTAACCAAGTGACTTTATCCCTAATTTGAACATTTAACCCACCTTAACCTCGTGAATTTAAGATAATTATTAGTTTAAGAGGATAACCGTCGGATAAAATTTAGGATAATTGTTAGATGGATTTAATATAACCGTCGAATGAGTTCATAATACATATTGGATACAATTTAGGAAGGCCGTTGGATAGAATTTAGAATGGTCGTTGATGGGACGACACACACACAGACACAACAGATAAACTTATTATATAAGATACGTGATTATTTCATAAATAAATAAAATGGTACTATATAATAATATTACTCCTTATATATTCAATTATATTAATACTTGTCTATAATCATGTGTTATACAATAGTTTAATAATCGTGTATGTGTAATAAAGCTTTCCATATATACGATTAGTTCTATTGTTACATAGTTTATTATTCATGTGATTACATAATAATTACCATACCAATATACAATTTTTCATAATTTACATTTCGTGTTACACTAGTGTGTATTTATCTCTATTGTACTGCTTACGAAGATTACTTTTGTATCATTTCATATAAATACTTTGCCCGATTTATTAATGTCAATTTGAATCTCTCATGTATATATGCATGTATCCATATGAATATATATCTTAACATTTTTATAATTATGTTAAGATACATAAAGCATATGTTCAGAGGATATGCATAGGTGAATGTGATTACTTGGTTTTCTGAAATGAATAAAGAACAAACACACTAGCTATGTATGTATGCGTATATAATAATCATTATGTGTGTATTTATAAATGATCTAAATTAATGTCCATTTATTGGTAATATTGGCATATATATGTTTGTTTTAATAATCTATGTATACGTGCGAACGTATGTACACATGAATTATGATTCTTGTTAAGTATATGACACCCACAACTATGTGAAGTATGTATTTATGTGTATAATGTGTCCTATATGTAGACACACACAAAACAAATCAACTTTAAGTGTATGAGTAAGAAATCATACATTTAATGATGTGTGCTTAACTATTAAGTTTTAAGTACATGACATTTGCTGAAATACTAACAACACCAAAAGCACTGTCTTCCAACATCATAGATAAACATTCAAGTAATACAGTCACCTCCATTTCCACTATCAATGCACATGTACACATGCATTACAATGTTCTTACTAGCAGTTCTTCATATGTGTTTCGTATTTGTTAAATCAATGTGGGAATTTTCCCGAATAACACTCAGAATTAACATTATGTTAACTTTTTTTAAATCATAATAAGCATGTGTTGTGCTTTACTATTTCTTAAATATTTAGTAAAATAAGAAATGTCATTTATATTTAATTGGAATTTCTATAAATCTAATCACCTAATGTTTAATTCTTGGGGAGGCAGAAAAATTTAATTCTATATGCACTTAATACTTAATATTTGAAAAATTAATTCTTGCATCCACTTATGTAATCCCATTTTATTTGAAATTACTTTTGATATTCATGACAATATTAAATGTAAATAGCATCCCATTAAAAAATAAATAAATTTTAAAAATAATAAAGCACAATAAGTTATATACGATTGTATTTGTTATATAATCATGATTTATAATACAATAATATATGAAGGCTATCTTTATGCAATAAAATCCACAAAAACAGCTAATATAAAGATCAAAATGAGATTTTTATAAATCCTATATAGATTTCATAATATATAGTTAATTTATAATGTATTCTTATTTTTCTTCATTCCAAGACTTTTCTTAAATGCTATGTTATAGTGTATATAAAATTTCTCTTAAAAATCAAAAATTAGAAATCTCTTAGAAATAAAAAAAATGGGTTTTTCTTATTCATTTAAGAACAATACATTTAATGAAAATGTATGAACACATAATATACTTTATATGTACAGAGCATGCAAAAGCACAAGTATAATTCTTTATTAAATCATTTTATATCCAAATGGCCTAAAGCGTAATATTCACACTAGCTCCTTTTCAAGCTCGTGATACCTTTTCGTCATATTCTTGAGGATATTTCCAACAATGGGATCATGGTCCATCATCGAATGTGTCCAACGGCTTTTATTTATGTTGCATTTGTACCTAGGCCCAGTCAAACTGCCGTTGTTAACGTCGCAGAACTGAGTACAACTTTTAACTCCATGGTGTTTACATGGTATCTGGTCTGGCCACAACGCTTTAGCCTCTTGTATTAACTTTTCCATTTCTGGATGTTTCTTCTTCTTCTTCTTAGTGTTCTTCCCACCCTTAATTACTTTATTCTTGCCCTTTTCCTCTCTAGTTGCATGTTCTTCACCCTTGATCTCCTCTCCATCCAACAAAAGATCAAGCCCATCCTTGTTGCCCTCTACTGCCTCATCCTCCTCAAATAGCAGATTGAATTCATCCATATTTTCCTTGTTGCCCTTTACTGCCTCATCCTCCTCAAATAGTAGATCGAATTCCCATATTTTCCTTGTTGCCCTTTGAATGCCCCTCTGCCTCCTCCTCCTCCTCAAATAACCAATCAAACTCATTCACAGTGTCATGTGAATGCCCCTCTACCTCTGCCTCCTCACTCTCCGCCTTGTTGCGCTTTTCATCCAAAGCATCCACATTACCTCCCATTCTCATCTCCACATGAACTCCCTTCATTGCCTCTTCAACCTTTTCCGTGCTCCCACCCTCATTTCCCTTGCTTGTCTCTTCACCCACAGTTGACCATGGCGGTGGATCTCTATAATCCCCAACACGCCCATCACGTATTAAGTCAGCCATATAATTAATGTATTTCCTTCTTTTCTTGGGAGGAGGTTCCACAAACTCACCCCAGTGCAAAGAACTCGGTTGTGCTGCAACGTGGTTTTCTAGATGCCCCCACACTGTTGGATCCACATATGGGTCGTCTTCATTGGCGGCGCCTGCCCAAATGAGTCAATGAATCTCTCTCTCTCATCTCTCATATTACCTGAATCATCTTTGGTGTTTGGTTGTGATGGCGGCGCTGTAGAGTACGATAACGTCTTTTGCTCGCGTGTGTACATAGCGATTCAATTTAAAAACCCACACATTTCATGCTTTTATATACCCTTGACTGACCATGTGGCTAAACAAACACGCACATAATTAATGTACGGTTGACCACGTGGCTGAACAAACATGCACATAATTAATGTACGGCTAACCACGGTATTATATTATTATATAGGGGGGTTTGGGTGGCTGAACAAACACGCACATAATTAATGTACGGTCAGATCCTAGTTCTTGGTTGCATATCTATTTTAAATATACCCTCAATTGACCACGCAAATGTACCACATGGTAGAACAAACAAGCATATGAGTTTTAACACGTAAATTGTCAGTGGTTAGATTGTATAATATTGTGAACTAGCCATGGCTGGTGAATGTGTACCATGTGGGCATATGACCCTCCCCTCTCTCACACACACTTCAATTTGCCTTACAACTCCACAAGTTTGGGCTAACTTTTACAATCCTAAATGACTATATGCAATTGTGTATACATCTATATACAGTCTATTGTGGTGATATCGTATTGATTATGGTTTAAGTGGACATAAAACAGCCATAGTGTGAATACATTATTATACAATATACATATTACAAGTAAATTATCATAAGTAAGCATTGTCATATGTGGTGAATGGCAACTAATAAATATATTATATGCATATCTATGAAAAACAAAAGATCTCCTTTTGTACCGTTAGCTATTGTATATATATTAAAGTTTAAATGTTAATTATGATTTAATAAAAAGTATGTATTCATTTCTATATATACATGTTTTACATTGTATAAGCAACAAGCACATGCTCATGCAGGTTTTTCACATGCATATTAGTCTCACAGGTTCATATCACACCCACACACGCATGCACACAAACACACAGGCACACACCCACTCACACTTTTGTTTGATCGTGTTCTTCTTATGTTTGCTTATTTGAAGAAGTTTTCATTCACTTTGAATGTGTCATCTACAGTTTTTGTTGTCATTTAATAATTTAGAGCTACTACATTATGTATTTAGTTTATTGTGTATGAGAATTTGTTTTAATTTGTAAATCATAATATTTGCATATTATATTATATCCAATTGACTACCAAGGTACTCAGGACAACACGTGTAAGGGAGGTGCATTAAGGCCATAGGATAAGACCCAGTCACATGGCAACAGACCAGTGGGGGAGTGCCACCTGGGCCTATGATCTAGCACCAGTCGACCCACTATTTAAATAGGAAGGTAAGCAGTGGGTCGGGTTCTTCTAATCCATCTTCTTGATTGTATCTTGCTCTGACCTTCTTTGGGGAAGAGGCCACCTTGTATCTCAAAAGGCAATATATAAATCTCTTTTGTTTACCATTGCCACTTCCCTAGATCTCCCTCCTCCCTCTCGTCGTCCGGCTTCCCCAGCAGAGGAGGCTGCAACACTACTAGAAAGGAGCTCCACTTCATCGGCACACAGACCCTCGTGGGTCTGGGTAGAGGCCACCACCGCACATTCTTGCATATCCCGAGGTACAGCCGAACCCCAGCTAGGACCCCTAGGACTGGGCGTTGGCAACAACATCCTGGCGATGATTGAAGCTACATAAGTCACCCCACATCTAGCTTGTGGAGTCCCCACCAACCAACCATTGCTCCTGAATCTCAATGATCAAGCCTATGCTAGAAGCACATGCACCGAAGTCCGCAAAGGTAGCCGAAGGACTGACCATCTCTCCCACGACACCGGCCTCCGTGTCGCAAGCTAACCATGTAGTGATGTCACCACCAGAACTACAATGCGAGCAATCACGAGGTCACAAGCCTGACAGACAGAAGGGGCAAAACCACCAATCAACCTAGAGGATGGAGACGATGGGGAATCCAGTGAGGAGGAAGTGGCAATAGAGCCCACTAGCTGGGATAGTGGGCGAGGAAGTGCGTCGAAGTGGAGACTGCTGGGAGCAGATAAGACTCGCGTAGGGCCAAGGATCAAGAGGAATGACAGGGTTATAGGAAGTCCTCACAAGGAAAGTACGGCAAACCCAAGTGTCGGTGACCCTAGGCGAGCTACTCCACCTATCCCCTGGGTTGTATGAAGTCCTCACCTAAGAGTTGCATGGACCATCTGTAGCTCCACCAAGGGTCGTAGCACAACAATCGATTTCATTGACAACGTACCAACCATACCAATCCAGGTTGCAGGCTGCACAATCTGAAACATCATCAAAATGGAGGATCGGGTGTGAATATCATGTTAATGGAGCTCCATTAGAAGCTGGGAATGCCACCCTGGAACCCTCACCCTTCCTCATACGAATGGCGAACCAAGTAAAGGTGGTGCCCAAGGGCATCATGAAAAAGGTGAAAATCAAGATCTAGAGTGCAAGTTCTTGATAAATATTGTCAACCTCGACATGCATGCAAAAGGGGGTTTGACTTGCTTTGGGCTGCCCGTGGCTCAAGGGCACGAAGGTGCAGCATGAATGGGAGCACCAGGGGGTTCGATTCCCCACCAAAGGAGGATTATCCATCACAGCAAAGCAAGTTTGAGCACCATTGTTGGAGTTCCAACATCAGGAATACCACCTGCCAACTGGAGCAAGGGACTAGACGATGACAAGAGGTGGCCATACCAGACTTGTTCGTCGTAGGAGATGTAGACCTCCACAGGAAGTGCAAGAGATTGCCGCAGCATACCACATGACCCAACTGGAGGCCGTGAAGGAAGCCCCAAAGGTGCAGATCCCGAAGTGGCCTATTCTGTGGAAGGAACTGAGGAACATTGCCCCACCTGCCCAAGAGGAGGAGTACCGCGACAAGCCAATGTACATGTGGAACATGACCCCCGAAGCAGCAATCAAGAAGGTCAACATAGGCACCGACGAGGAACCTTGGCTAGTGAATATCAATGCTCACATAGGATCAGAAACTGAGGGAACAGATTGTCGACTGCCTCTGCAGTCACATGGAAGTATTTGCCTAAACATACCACGACTAAGGGGGTACCGCCAGAGCACAAGATCAAGTTAAAACCCGAACACAAGACCCAGTTGCCAACAACAATACCGCATCAACCTGAACTACGCCAGGAAGGCCAAACAAGAGATTGACAAGTGGCTAGAAGAAAACTTCATGTACCCATTAAGAACCCCGGAGAGGCTATCACCGATTATCATTGTACCAAAGAAGGACGAATGACTAAGGATATGCATAGATGAACGTTGCCACAGAGAAGGACCCGTTCAGGGTTAAATTTTTATGTGGAAACACCTTGAAACATAAAAATTTAACAGAATAAATGTTTAACAAATTCTCTGTGTGTTTTACTTCTAATATAAATTTCTACTACATCTTTGTGTGTATGTTGAGAAATATCATATCATAAGTTTTGTTTATGTCCTTTATGAGTTCATGTGAAACATTTGTTTCCTTCAATAATTATATTCCTACATAATGCATGTATATTTAATTATCATATTCATATTTGTAATATGTAATCGGCATACATATTACAAAATTAACATATACCTATTAACTTTAGACTATCCACATGAAAATTTGTGCTTTTACATGTATAAGATCCAACAGCTAACACAAACATTTACAAGATCCTATAGTCATAGTTACTCGTAGTTATAAAATTTCAATTATCATATGCATGCTTAATTTTATGTTGGGTTTTAAATAGAATTTTCTATAATTGTCATCTCTTTATTTATAACATAGTAAAAATTTAGAATATTCTTTAATCAAGGTTTTGCTAGTTAATCTTGTTTAATCATCACACATCAAATAATTTAGTGCACATTCCATTGATGCATATTATATGATGACATATATGTTTTGATATATATTCAGGATTTCATACATGTGTTATTAATAAATGTTAAAATATTTAGTATGTTGATCTAATTATTTGTTATGATTATCCCTCATGAATGCATATTAATGATTATTATTATTTGGAAGGTAGTAAAACCTATTAAAGAAAACATGTGACTGATATTAGTTTTGACTAGTTTATAATAATCATGAATATGTTTTAGAAAAAGCTAGTCAAAAGCTAGTTTAAATTACATAATATTTTTTATGATTTAAATAGTAAGGTATACACATATTATATTAAACATAGAATATCAATAGAACATAGATATTTATGAGTATTTTTTTACTGAAGTTGGATATTGAAATAAAGTTTAAACCATTCAACTAAAGCATATTAAAAAAATTCTTACATTATCAAAACACAAAAACTTATTATGGTATATTAATTTTGTTTTTATATTTCTAACATTCTCTAATTAAGATGTAAGGGTTTATCAAATCTAAACCATGTAAACATATGATCATATATATAATACTAAAATAACTTTAAGGTCTATTGTGTGTCATCAATACCCATCAAACGGCCATTCTAAATCTAATTCACATGGCACCATCGAGGCCACTAATCATAGATGACCATTATGGTATTGGTGTTTAAGGTAAACTCATTAGGTTAAATATGGGCACTAGGTTAAGGATAACAACAGGGTTAAGAGTCATGGGTAAACTCACCATAAGAACAAAAGAACAAGGATTCCATGAGTGTTAATTAAAGCCACCAACGGTGGACATGTGTACTTAGTTTAACAAGAAAATTATAAATTCTTGTTTTGTCATACAAAAGTTTATGTGAACCATTTATCTATTAGCATAATTAGAATCCTACATATTAATACATACTTAATTACAACAACAACAATAATAATAACAATAAAGAATTTATTGTGTACTGGTGAAATAAACTAAAAAAGAAACCTTTTTGTGAGGTTCTTACAATAATTATGTAATATGTAATATGCATACTTTAATATTAAAAACTTTATTTTGAGCATATACCCATTGTGATTCAAAATATCCACATGCAAGTTTTGTGATTGTACAAGTTGGTAGAACCACCAATTAAGCAATTTGACATTTCATAGTCTCATAATGTTTAGTAAATACTAATAAGGTTTTAAAAAGGTTAATTCATGAAGAATATACTCAAGAATATAGTAATTAGTTTAAACTAATAAATGTTGCTCTTACTTGGAGAAACTACAAGCCATTCGCTCGCACTTCCTGAATCCATAACATATAACTAGCATAATTATAACAATTAAATTACATATTTATTAATCATGTATTAATCCTTTAATTATTTATTACTCATATTTATTAATTATATAATAAAAAATAAATTAGAACTACATGTTTATTAATTAAATAATTTTAAAAATGTCAAAATTAAAATAAAATCTTAAATTACTTAATTAATATTGTATGGCATTTGCAAAGACAAGTTCTAATATGGTTGCTAATTATATTTATTTTACAAGTTAGAGTTAGTCAATTTACTTTTCCTTTCAAATGTTTATAGTTACTTTCTTTCCTTTCTTCGGATATCCACCACTACACAAGAAAATTCCATTACAACATCTATTACATTCCCATAGGCTCCTCTATCGAATCCAAACAATGATATGTTGATTTTTGAGTTTGAACAAGAAGAAATAAAAGGGAGCACCATTCTTAAATTGTTACCTTGTTGTTATGACACATAAACGAGATGTTTAACATATTTTAAATAAGAAGTTGTTGCAGTATCGCCTTGCAAATACAAGTTCCACAAGGATTATATTGGCCAATGGTTAGAAAAATAAGATGCATGTCCGTTTTGTAGGATAGAACTACATTATAATGAAGTATAACTTCTTACCATTAGATTAGGGTACAATAATAGAATTATGCATTTTTTACTCATAAATGAACAAGTTATCTTGTTTTTATTCAATTTTTAATTATTTTTCATGAAAATATTCAAAAATAGAAATTCAAAATATAACACGTCTATAGCACTAACATGGTTTTCATTAATCCTACTTTTGAAAGCCCTTTGTGTATTAGTCCTCATAACATAAAATAATTTAAATATGAATGGTACAGTTTCATAACCTAATTTTACACTCAGAATTTAGTAACCTAGACAAAACTTGTTTCCACACCAACAATTGAATTTAAAATTGTCCCATTATGGCTATTTGAAAAAGAAAATATATACATATGTACAGAATTTTACTTGAAATGTACCAATTCTCAATATTTAATATATTGTATCAAGGAAAGTTTTTACCAAACTTCAAATATAAAAGCTTAACAAAACACGTCTATTACATGTGTGTGTCTTTTTACTTCTAATATAAATTTTCCATGCTAATATGTCTCTTTGCACATGCATGCGTGTCTGTAATTTATGTTTCTAGCCTTTATGACCTTATGTGAAACATCTATTTCTTACCATAATTACGTTCCTACATAATACGTACTATATTTGTATTTTAAAATGTAATAGGCATACATATTACAAACTTTATATTTATATATGTATTAGAATTTAGAATATTCACATGCTTGTCCAAGATCCGATGACCACCCCAAACACATATAAGATCCATTGGATACCGCAAACGTTTATGAGATTCGATGGTCATAGTTACTTGTTATAAAAGCTGTAGGGTTTTTGTACTTTGCATATCAAAGTTAACCAATTAATTGTCCTACTTAAATGTCTAGTTATCCTAGTTATTTCAATCACTCTTTTTTGGGATACCCATCAGTGTACATGCATATGCCATTGCTAATGTTATGTCATCTATTACATTTCCAGAAGCTCCTCGAGTGAATCAAAATGATGACTTCATTGTTGAGTTGGAACAAGCTGTTCCTGAACTTTTATCATGTTATATAATTAAAACACATGAAGAGGCAACAGTTTTGGGTTCATGTGCGATATGTTTGGTAAATTTTAAACATTTAGGAATTGTTGCGGTATTGCCTTGTGAACACAGGTTCCACAAGGATTGTATCAACCAGTGGTTAGAAAGACAACATACGTGTCCATTGTGTAGACTAGAACTATCTTCTAATGAAGTATAATTTATTTTATTCAAAATTATAAATTAATTAATTTCCTTTTTTCAAATGAACCACAAAAACACAATATATTCTTTGATAAACTATGTTAATGTGTATGTCTAAGTTGATGTATTATTAATAATTAAGTATCATTAATAATTAGGCATCACACTGCCATCGGCATCTACATATATATATATAGAGAGAGAGAAAGAGAGAGGGATGGAGGGAGGAATCTATTATGGGTCAATAAACCCTCAAATTTGTTACACATCAGTAAATATATCAGTATATTCTAATTATGTGGATCATGTAATTTCAAATTTAAAGAGACATTACATCTTTTTATTTATAAATTATATACTATATGGTTTACTTGTTTGTATTTAAAATTTATTCAGTATTATATTATCTTAATTAATATTGTATGCATTACACATTGCACTTTCAAACATATTTTAATTTGAATATTATATTTTATATCAATATATTTTAATTTATATATATATTAGAAATGCATTATTGACTTTAAAATGAGATTTTTCATTAAATTATTGTGATAATATTGATTAAATCAATTCCAAAACAAATGTATTATTTCAAATTCCCTAATTTACTAGATTACATGCATTCTTGTATTTGTTCATACATATTGTATATATATAATATGTTGAGTTGATATGAAAGTTTGTGGAAAAAAGGGTGACCATCTATAAATACATATTATATAAAATGCAAGTTCTCAAATTAAAAAAAATTTTACAAATGAAATATTAAATATTTTATGATCAGCATTAGTCTAGCCCATAACACGAAAGAACATGGGGTTTTTTTGGATAAGGTATATTACAATCCCGGACGTAGTACATTCCCGTATATTGTCATTTCTACTTGGTCCATCTCCTTTTCGATAATTGGAAAAATAAGTACATTAGCATATAAACATTATCAACACACATGCACACAACACTGTAATAATAAACATATAAATTTAAGATCAAAACAATATTGCTGAAGAAGAGTCTCATTATTGCTTTTCAAGTGATTTACTCAAGATTGTAGAATATGGCAATTGCTCACATCTTGTCTCTCTCACTGTGGAATCAAATTGTTCATAACATGTGTGTTGCGCACTCTCCATCGTGAAAACAATGCCCTATTTGTGGTTACTTATTGATAATTTGGCTGACAATGTCTCTTCTTACTATGTGTGTGTATTATGGGATATGTACGATTGTGACTATGTATGTGTTTATACAGGTTATTCATCCAAAATCAAAAACAATCCTTCGTTTCTGTTAAATATATTATGGACCATTATTTAGAGACAATAGCTTTGTTTTCTAATATAAAAATATAAAAAAGAATATATAATGATTGTGTACTAGTTTTAAATATTCCTATTCAAGGAATAGAATGTCTTGAGCTTATTAATTTTATTAAGCCTCTCTTTACTTTACTTTGTGTACATGGGATATATATTTTCCTATATAACTATACCATGGTTCAATCTAATGACAAAAGAAAATATTCTCAAGAATATACTGTTGGCTTTAATTTTATACAATATTACCATTATTTTAACCCAAAGAAGGACAATGGTGTCCTCATTGTATTCCTACCATGTCACAAGACTGCTACAGGCCAGACAACTGCTGAGTTGGTGATCTGCGAAGTATTCCGATATCATGGTCTTCCTGAGAGTATTGTTTATGATCGAGGCCCACAATTCATGTTCAAGTTTTGGCAAGAACTTCTCCGGAGTCTACAGGTTAAAGCGGACCTTTCTTCAGGATACCATCCACAAACTGATGGGCAGTCAGAACGCACGATTCAGACCTTGGAGCAATATCTTTGCTGCTTCATCAGTTACCAACAGGACAACTGGTTGGACCTTCTTCCAATGGTAGAGTTTGCCTACAACAACTCCGTTCATGCATTTATAGGCCAGACACCTTTCTTTACTCTTACAAGCTACCATCCACGTTTTGACTTTGCTCCTCCTGCTTCTCTTTCTTCTGCTCTGCAGTACATGATCGTCTTAAGCATCTTCGTCAGGTACATGAGGATCTCCGGGTTCATCTTTAGCAGGCACAGGAATGGTACAAGCATTATGCTGATGCTCATCATCAACCGACACCTACATACAAGATTGGTGATCTCGTGTGGCTTCTTTGTCGGCATATTCGCATCAACATGCATTTTTTTAAGTTGGATTTTCAACGATTGGGCCCTTATTAGGATTGCGGCTGAGGTCAATCCTGTAACTTTCCGACTCGAGTTACCATCTACGGTGAAATTTCATCCTGTGTTTCACACTTTTTTGTTGGAGCTATATCATCCTTCTTCTCTTCTTGGTCGTGCTTCTTCTCCTCCCCCTCCTGTGGTCATTGACGGTGAACCTGAGCATGAAGTTGCAGCCATCCTTGATTCTCGTCTTCATCGCTGCCAACTTTAATACTTGGTGGATTGAAAAGGTTATTTGCCTACCGATCGCACTTGGGAACCTGCATCCAACTTACTTCATGCTTCTTTTAAAGTTGCTGCTTTTCATCGGCGTTATCCTACTAAACCAGGTCCCAAGACTCGTGAAACTCATCCTTAGGGAAGAGGTGCTGTCACGACCCGATACAGGATACAGGATACGAGTTATAAGATATACTTACAGGATATGCCTGCAGGATATTCCTACAGGATATGCCTATAGGATATGCTTGCAGGATATTCCTACAGGATATACCTATAGGATATACTATAGGATATGCTTAAAGGATAAGGGTCACTATTTTTAGCTCATGACCATATTATACTCATGACCAGATTAGCTTGGAGTTGTGAGTATAAAAGTTCTGACCTAATTGTTGTACAATCAGTTACTTCAACACTAGTCATTTTACGATCATTCTTGTCTTGTTCCTTGCTCTTGCCTTGTTCTTGAGTCAAGCCTTCTTGTTGTTATCTTGTTCTTAGGTCGTGGCTTGACACCGAACTTATCATTCATCTTCATTGCATTAAGTGGCCAAATGTAAGTTGTTGCAAATCTAGCTTCGATATTATCTGGGTTGAGTGCTTTTGAAGTGCTCAAGAGGCAAATCTAGCAATTTCTACACGTTGCATCAATCGGCCCATGTTCTACTCATCCTTTGAATTGAATAGTGAGAAGATTGCAACATCCAGTGGTTGCATATTATGTAAGCAATGTGGAGGTAAAATAATAATGTCAAAGCGTGGACGAGGGCACAAAAAAATGAGGGTACCAAAGCCCTCTTTCACAACTTCATGCCTAACTTGTTGTGTTTGATGCAAAATTCAAATATTAAGCAAGACCCTTATGTATGAAACCATGTTTATATGTCTTCGTACGTATTTGTTATGAACAAAAATATGATATTCATAAACATTTGTGATGATATCATAACACAAATGCAAAATCTCTTTGGCAATATATTCATATCCATTAGTCAATTTAAATATTTTTAATAATTTTCTAATCATGATTATGACATTGGTCACAAACCCTATACCCTTGTGTAAATGTCCTGGCATGAGATATAATTTAACAGATCGACGCATTAAAGAGCAAAAACATAAATACATTCATACGTATTTTTGTCTACATAGAACAATAATTAAGTAAATAAATATTTATGCCACACATATAATTATATATAAAAGCATTTCACTCCTCCGCCTTCAAATTTTTATTTATATAAGTTAATGGTTGAGATTTGGACACACCAAACAAAATAAAAAAGATGAATAAATCGAAAAGAAAAAGGTTAATACAGATAAAATCTATTTATCGAAATTATATAAAAACACAAATGTTATTATTTTCTTTACACAAAAGGACAATCACACATACAGAGATGGGTTCTCAATCTCTTGAGGGTTTCAAGTGCATCCTTAAAGCCATGTCATACGCACAAATAAAACACGTGTATGCGTGTGTACACGCGTGTCTGTGTAGATAAGGGTCGTTTCGCACCACACTTAACAGTCGAACCCTTAAGTATAACCTTCATTAATGCAGCCGGAAATATATAATTACTATGCCAAAAATATGTAATAAAAAAATTAAGGGACGCTAAGGGATGGGGAGGGGTCATTTAGCGTCCCTTAACTTACCGTCCGGCATTATTTATTACATATTTCCGGCTGCATTAATTAAGGTCATGTTTAAGGGTTTGACTGCTAAGTGTGGTGCGAAACGACCCTAAGCCCATTTATAATACATAACTATATTATTGTCTATGCCTATACATGTGAAAATATCTTTCGAGTAGAGCTAAGATAGTATAGGTATAAATATATACGTATGTATATTGTACTATATACAAATCTCTAAATATAAACATTTGTATATTGTAGACATGTGTATCTATTCTACACAATTGTGAACAAGTGTTGTACATATTAGAAGATAAATCTAGAGTTGGTGACAGTATATTCTTACAGGTACATTTTGTATATTATGTATTCTACATGTATAGAGAGAGTACGTCATTCAATGTACATAGACACATGTATATATGCTAATAAATCTAATTGCTCATACAATCTTACAGTGAATATGAATAACAATTTAATAGTTTAAATTTGTTCAGAAGAGTAACTACAGCATTAGGATGCAGGAGTTGGGAGGGTTTAAACATTCGTCAAATATGTACACACACACACACACACACACACACACACCGAAACATATACATACATACATCAAATCGTATTACATATATAATATAGGCATGCATATCTCATAATCGTGTGTGTATGTATTACATATAAGCAAATAACGTCGTTACATAATTATTTGTAGTTAAGCTAACTGTGTACATGTGTATAGGGTTTAAAATCGATAATTATTCACAAATCAAACCTTCAACACACAACTTATTTCACAATGCACACATTTTTCAATACTCCGAACGCCTATATCCTCCCTGTTCCTCATACGATTCAGGTCTGCCACCTCCGTAGCCAGTACTCGACACAGGAGGACGACCGTACCCTCCCTGTTGCTCGTACGGGTCCGCACGACCGTGCCCTCCCTCAGTGCGACCGTATCCCTGTTCATATGACTTAGTCTACACACCACACAACACATAATAAGGAATATGTAATCTCTCTACACGCAAAGATAGATACGCGTATATATCAGATTACGGTGTATAATACGTACCTCTGATTCATTACGACCGTATCCTCCTCCAGGAGGAGCATAACCTCCCTGTTGCTCATTGAGTCCAGCACTACCATACCCTCCTTGCTGTTCCATTCGACCGTGCCCATGCCCATATCCCTCTCCAGTATTACCGTACCCTCCTTGCTGCTCAGTACGTCCATATCCTCCCTGTTCCCCGTACGATCCGGTAGTATTACCGTATCCACCTTGCTGTGGACGTCCATACCCTCCACCACCGCCCGAAGTTACAGCTGTAAAACATATCAAACTTATATAAGTATAAAACACGTCTGTGTATGTACACTTACAGCTAGAGACGGGCATGATTTTCCATTTTTGGTTCTCCTGTTTCTTCCATTTAAAGAGCACGAGCTCGTTTCCAGAACGAATCGTGGTGTCACCATGGTGAGCATCCAAGTTCAAATGAACATTCCCCACAGGACGCAGGCACTGGTAGCCGTGTCCCACGTCATCGCTCTGTGTCCACAGCACGTATTCATCCAGCGTGTCCGGATCGTACGGCTGCAAAGTCACCTAGAAAACCACCAGAATTCATGTGTATGTACTAAAGTGCATCATACATACCTTGTCATACATATCGCTCCCATGTTTCAAGGCCATACCAGAGGCTTTGTGTACAATAGCAAAGGCCGGAAATCCTGCCTCGTCTTGCACTCTGGATCCCCATTTACAATCCTTGAAAAATTGCTGCATTCAAAATAAAACAAATAAATTTTCATTGATTATGTTTACTAATTATATATGTATGTACCTGTTCAACGTTTGAATCATCACCAGGCATAAGAACAACCTGGTTTCCCTTCACAGTGATGTAGTAATCAGGGTTCTTCTCACAGTAAATCTTCATTAACTGCTGCTGTCCTTCCTGAGGAACCCCACCGCTCTCTTGAGCACCATAGCCACCACCGTACCTGTATACGTAGGTGTAAGAAAATGTGTATGTCGACACACACACACACACACACACACGTATATGTATATATATATGTGTGTGTGTGTGTTCCTGCAAGTCCAAGATATTTTCCAAGAGACATCAGAGACAGAACACACATAAAAACAAGCAAATTAGATATTTATATATATTGCACTACATGTCCCTGTGTGTGCGCGTGTGCTTAGGTGTATGTTTGTCTAATGTGTATTGTGTACTTTGTGATGGATTATCTATCTTTTAAGTTATATAAAACTACATGAACGTCTATTACTAAGCATCGAAATCCCCTTTTTTTCCCTTCACACACGCGCACACACACACACACACACCTTGATTCTCCAGGGCGATCTCCCGCATACCCGTGTTGCTGCTGATGCCCATGCCCATACTCCTCTCCTCCGCCATAGCCAGATCTTCCATGTCCATACTCCTCCATGTTTTACAGATCTAAGAGCAAAATTCTCTTCAAGATATATATATATATATTATAAAATATCATACGCTCGTACCTAAGTTAGAAATTTTTAAAAAGCGGATACGTGGCGCATTGTTATCCTGTCACCTGGTTCATTTCACTACACGATCCCTCGCATATCCATCTGGGCTCCTCTGCATATTCCCACGTGTTATGCGTGGCTTGCAGCGTGCGTGTTTGTGTATGTGTCACAATCTGGTGTAGGTCCACTTAGCGATTTGTGTTCAAAACCCATAACTAATTCTTTCCTAAAATGTATATTTCATATATATATAAATCAAAAATGTATTTTAACCTGTCAATTAAATTGTTAAAGTCAATCAATTAATTAAATTTATTGAGTTAATTCTACATTTTATTAAAAAATCTAAACCTATATATAATAACACGTGCTTAAATTGATATATATTTTCAGAGCTACTATCTATGATATTTCTTTTGAAATTCTGATTTAAATTTTATTGTAAGATTAGATTCAGGAATTTAAATTTAAATTTAAAATCATTAATTCATTTTAATGATAAATTTTTATTTGAAGATTTAAAGTAAAAGAATTGCCAAAATAAAGAGGTTACATTAAAACATGTTTAATTTATTCTTACTAATTATTTGTATTCAATTAGAATTAGAAGTCTATATATAACAAAGAAGCTCTATTCCTCGTATTTATTCACCATCCTTTATCAGTTCCTGCAATGATTAAACATCGATTAGACTAATTAAATTAAAAGAGCATTAATAATGATTAATTATAATTAAAACTTACAAACAGGGACAATCTTCCACAGCTGATTCTCCTGCTTCTTCCAGCGATATAAGACAGCAGGCGTTCCCTCTTTAACCCCACCTGACCTCTTGTCACCTCTGAATGCATCCAAGTTAAGCTTTATATTATTTGCCATTCTAATTGTCTTATATCCCTTCCCCATGTCCTCACTCTCCGTCCACAACACAGATTCATTCAGCCCCGTCGGATTGTAATCAGTCAATAAAACCTACAAAATGTATATATGTAGCATATGCGTGTGTGTATATATGCCTGATAGGTATATACTACAAACTCTCTCTCTCTCTCTCTCTCACACACACACATGAATGTAAGCGTGTATAAGTCCATCCATGAGAGTACATATACCTAGTATATATAGCATACATACCAGATACACATGTATATGTGTGTGTGTGTATTAATACCTGCTGGAGTTCTTCGCCAGGGTGTTGAAGCGCTTTCCCGGTTGCCTTGTTAATAAGAGCAAATGCTGGAAAGCCTTTCTCGTCTTTGACTTTGGTTCCCCAACTCATATCCTTGATCCATTGCTGCTCACATGTATAAAATACAATACTATCATTTATTATTTCTGTATCTTATATTTAATGCATTTTGCATATATATATATAATATATAATATATATATATGTGTTGTGTGTGTGTGTGTGTGTGTGTGTGTGTGTGTGTGTTGTTGTGGTGTGTGTGTGTGTGTGTGTGTTGTGCGTGCGTGTGTTTTACTACATGCAGTTTAATATGTACATACATACATAAACAAGATTCACACACACACACACACGCACACATACCTGGGATTCATCATGGGCATTTGCAGGAAGAAGAACAATCCCATCATAGCGAACAGCAAGATTAAAGTCAGTGTTTGCTTGACAATGGAGTCTAAACAGCTGCCCAGATGGTAACGATCGATCATGGAAGGTCCCAGAATTCTCCTCATGGTGAGGATGGCCATGATGGGGAAATCGATGATGTTCTTCAGCTGGATATGCCGCATGTGGATGGGGAAATTCTTGAGGGGCATGGTGGCCATGGTGTTCTTCAAATGGAACTGCAGGAAATGCCGCGTGTGGATGGCCATGGTGTTCTTCAAATGGAACTGCAGGAAATGCCGCGTGTGGAGGCCATGGTGTTCTGCAAATGGAACTGCAGGAAATGCCGCGTGTGGAGGGGGATATACCTCAAAATCTCGTTCCCGTGCTGGAATTGGCGGATATGGCGCTCCATATGGAGAGTGAGAAGAAGATCCATACACAGGAGGAGGGAGGAGGAGGATATTCTCCGTGTGGAGGAGGGTGCCGATATTCTCCTGGAGGAGGGTAGCCGTCGCCATAGCCGCCCATAGCTGCTGGATCTTTTGTCAAACAAAAATAGGAAAGTGCAGTTTTCTTTTATGAGCACGTTGTTGAACTATGAGTAGCTATGCACCAAGAATATTCGGATCAACTCAACTACGCACCAAGAATATTCGGTAAATATCGAATCCAAGAAAAAGAACCAAGAAAATAAAACAAAAACAAAAATTGCACCAAGAATATTCGGATGAATATACTTAAAATAATTAAACGCCGTCCGTGGGACTCGAACCCACGACCACGTGGTTAAAAGCCACGCGCTCTACCAGCTGAGCTAGGACGGCCAAGTTAAAGTACTTTTAAACGTAGCCTATACAATTGGTCGGCGCACATTCGAAGTAAAAAGAAAATTAAGTTTTTGAAAATTTCATGTTTCATCCATTACTTTGTAAAATATATTTTTCTCTTTTGATTTTATATAATTATTATTTTTAAAGAAACTATTAATAAATTTCAATATTTATATACATTCAAAATCTTCAATTTAAAATTATTTTAAAAATATACAAAGTTTAACAAAACTTGTCTAATTTGTGTGTGTGCGTGTGTTTGTACTTCTAATCCATATCTCTCTGCACGTGCACGTGTGTACGTTGGTATCATAATTTTTGTTTGTGACCTTTATGAGTTTATGTGAACCATAATACATATATATTTAATTATTATATTTGTATTTATAACATATATATTTAGTATATACAAACAGAATATTCACATGAAAAGTTTGTGCTTATATAAGATCCGCCGCTAGGACCGATGTATAAGATCCAATGGTTGACACTACAGGATCCAATGGTCATAATTACTGTAGTTATAAAATCTGTTATATTTATTTTAAGTATCAAAGTTAATTTTTCTTCTGGTGGTATTTTAGTCAGGGATATCTATAGTTGCCACAGGACTACCCTATTGCTTATGTTATTGCATCTATTAAATTCCAGAAGAAGCTCCTTGAGTGAATCCAAACAATGATGGTTTGGTTTTGGAGTATAAACAAAAAGAATTAAATTCAAAGAACACCGTTCTTGAAGTTTTACCATGTTCTGCTCTTAAAACACACGAAGAGATTGTAGTTTTAAATTCATGTGATGTGTTTGGCAAATTTAAAACATTTAAAACTATTGCAATATTGCCTTGTGAACACAAGTTCCACAAAGAACTATATCAGTTAGTGGTTAAAAAGACAACATAAATGTCCATTTTGCATGTTATAAGTATCTTCTAATGAAGTATATGTTATTGTATTTAGGAAATAGAAATTAATGGATTGCTTACTTTTAATTTTTGAATGACCGTGCAAATAGTATATTCTTTGATAAACTATGGTAATGTGTAAGTTGATGTATTAATATTAATTTAAGTATGATTGAGATTGATTAAATACGTCAAATTAGTTTGATAATTATCAAACTAATAGTAATTTGATGTGTTATCACTCAATCATTTATAACATAAGTTGATGTTTATGTGTAATAAGTCATATATCAATAAAATGGTAAAAAGTTTTGCCATTTATTTATTAATGTTATATTATAAATAATAATATTAAGATGGATTAATTAATTACTAAAGATCTATTAGTATAATATATTAATTGATATTAATTTAGAGTATCCAATACAATAGGATTATTTGTTATATAATATTAGCATTACTTACAAGTTATATTAACATTTCCATGTTACAAGATGCGACTTTAAATGTTCATAATGGGATAAAATTTTATATGCTACTTCAAACAATGGTTCCACAACAAAAAAAATTGAAATAATTTGATTGTTTAGCACACGAGTAAAACACTATAGTTACTCAATGAGACCAGTCTTGTTAGAGTAAAAAAAAAAATATTTATTTGTAAAAACAAAATTATAGAAATTCAATGTATAGATTTGAAAAATTAAAGATTACAACTAGTAACTAGTAGTTCAATTTATGAATTAGCTGGTAGTAAAAATTTCAATTTCTTAACAAGAAGTGTCTCATGACACAACATGTGATTTATTTTCTTTTAGTAAGTTGAACACATGTAAAAGATTAAGAAATATGAGATTTGAAGAAGCATCATCTGTTTGTGATAACTAAAAAATGTGCAAAAGCCTTTGCTGTATTGTACCACTTTCACAATGTTTGCTTGTTCCTACTTTCATACTTGCACATCTTCACAAAATAAAATAACTTCGTTGTTGAAGGTGTATGTTCATTCTACTTCAATTTGATAAACATGTCTTTAAATTTTTTAGCACCTACAATTGCTGCATATTGGTAGTTCCACTCTTTCAATTGGTACTTTCTTGGATTGAACAATTGTTGGACTTGCGATTTGATGAGTACTTTTGTATGTATGCTTTAAAAGGCATGTTTTATCTTCATCTTTTGTCTTTTCCAAAAAGCTCAAAATTTAATAATGAACCCTATGCAATGGATCTTCCCTACCATTAGCTAAAGCTTTCTTAAAATGTTTTTGGATGAAGAGAGCAGATGACATGATTTGGCCAAAAACTTATAAGGGTTGTTATTGACCAATAAAATGTCGATGTTATCATTTTCATGCATCTTATAAATGTGATTTAAAATGTCATTTTGTCCTTTATAAAACAACATCAATGTGGATTTTGCACATTCATGTTGCCGATGCTTCTACATTAATCTTGACACCACACATTGACAATGGGAGTATCGATAGTCTAGTGAACAAAGTCTTTTACATTCTTGCACATTCATGTGATCCATATATAAATGAGGATGCCTGTGTGTTCAATACATAAATACGACCTTTAAAGGCTATTTTTCACCACTTTTTGCGACTCATTATTTTTGTGTTTATGTCTCAGCACACTATTTATTTCAAGAATCACTTTAAGCTTTTTTTAAAATCCAAATTGGCCAATCAACACTACCATATGCGGGGAATGTTATTGTCGAAGAAGAAGGCTAATTCCTTGGGTTGGACATAGATGCTACATGTTGCTTCATTTGTGAATAAGATCGTTCTCGTTTAGTCTCCATTAGTTTTGCCTTTCAAAGCGCCCGATATAAAGAGCACAAGGTTATTGAATCCTTCATTGCAATTCCTTTTTACTCCAAGATCTTTCTTTCTTTTGCAAATGAAACTTCTTCATCTTCATCTTCAAATATAGTCATTTTCAAGACCTTATTAACGTTTTTCAATGCCACATAGTGATTTTGATCTACACCACACATGGTATAAGTAAATAAACTAATTTACCTTCAGGGTAATAAGTTGAAAAATATGAACTAGCAATGGTAAAATCGTTTCTCAAGATTTGTTGAACAACTTTATTTGTGTCAAACAAGATATAAAGCGAGATGCATATCGTTTGTTTAAGTAGGCATTACTTACATTTATATCACCAAATAGGGCATTTTGTTTGTGAGATTCCATTGCCACATGCTGTTTTATTTTGTTTAGAAAAAGTCAATCAAGCAAGAAGTCCATTAGGTGAGATTATTTTTGTTAAATTATAAATTGTTACCTTGTATGGCACCAACATGGTTGTTTTTTATGCACATTGATGTTCTTTTTGCACTTTTATAAAAACCATGACTATATTTCCAAAGTTGATAAATAAAAATAATTGTAAATAAGTCATTATCTTTAATTTAACCAATAAAATCACTTGTTGGAAGTTTCTATGTGTCTTTTTAAATGAGGTCTTTTCTCTTTTAGAAGGTGGCCTGTGTCTTTTTGGAATTTGGCATGTTCTTGACAAAATTTCAGAAGCAAGAGTGTTAGTAGAATTGGACCTTGGTCATGCATGAGTTTTTCTCTTTTTTATTCACATGCCCTCTAGTTCCTCTTTATTTTCATCCTCTTCGTCCTCCACTTCCTTGTCGCCATCTCTTTCCTCTTCCTTGTCATTTTGTACCTCAAGTAAGGTATCTATAACAACCCTTTTCACAGCAAGTGTTAAGGTCCTATTCAAAAAAAACATAGGAAGGCAAAGTATTTTATTTACATGTTGTTCTTTTTTGCTTTGACTGGCTCACATGAGTTTCCGTGAGTCTTTTCTTTTACTTAAGCATGTTTTGTACTTCTTGAACAAGATCGTCATTCATTTTGTCATCACCATCCATCCATCTTTCCTCTTCGCAACATGTGTTCAAGGTTTCTATCAGTTTCATGCTTTTTTTTTGCATGTCTCTTCCCTTTACCAAGGCAATGCATTGGTTACTAACAAGAGTTTTCAACATCTAGAACCTGCCATAGTATTTTACCATGCTAGCCTCTTGTCACATCTTCTTTGGCATATACCACATGATGGAGAAATGCTATTGTGTGCTTTGAAGGACATGACCTTTTGGTTGGGCCCTAGTGAGACCTAGCACTCTTCTCCTCTTGTTGCAAGCCTTTGAGAAATCAAATTTGTCCTTTGGTCAAAGAAAACAAATATAGTGTTTTTGTCATAGTGCCTTCATAGGATATAATATACTAAAAAAGCATCAATCCACATTGATGTAACAGAAGATTTCGGGAAATGTTGGTGGATGCTACCCTTTCCCAAATAAAGAAACAAAGCTAGCATACAATATGTTAGGAAACATAATGAAAGATATGTCTTCCCTTTGGTCATATACACATAGATCAATGTAGAAGAAGCAAACATTATTTCTGCCCCATAAGAACATTACATCACTGCATGTCCTTCTTATCGTACATAAATAACATATGGTTCAACAGGTCCCAAGACTTCCACATGCAATTAGTTCCCTATCACGAGCTCACATACAATGTTGAAAAGTCTATTGGGATCTTTTACATTTAACTTGGAACATTCACCACCATGAGTTGTTTTACAAAATAACATAGCATGCCACCCATTTGTCTGCAAGTCATTGTCAATTTTGAGGCTTTTCTGCAAATCATCAGCAATAAAATCAACTTTAATCCACCCTTCCTCTTTACCATCAGAAGCACCCTATCTAAAAGAGGCCTCCTCTATTTCAGCCTTAGGCAAAGGCTATCATCATTTGAATGCTTACTTTCTTGGTCGACCTTAATTTCAGCAGCCACAAAGAACAACTCATTATTTGTTATTTCTTTAGTGTTCCTCAGCATGTAACCTTTGAACTTTTGTTTTATCTTGAGATTGTTCTTCTTCTTCTTCAAGACAATCACATAAACCTCATAGTGATTTTTCAAAACTTCTTTCCACATATCTGATGTTTTATTATTGGTTATGAGAATTGGCATAAGATTCTATGAATCTAATATGCCAAATACGAACATGAACATGTGATAGAAGTTTTGATTAAACATCATAGTCTACAAGAAAAGTCATTGTTATTGTAAACAATCTTCGTTATGATAACATACCTTTGAATTTGATTTGCATGGTGGTCATTTCAAATTATTCAAACTTGCTTTGCCAGTTAATAATGCTTGTGAATGTGTTTTGAATTAATTCTCATTTTTGTTATTGATTTTACAACTCTAGTAGTTCTGATCAAATATATTATAGGGTTTAAGAGGGTTTTAGGGTTTAGGTTTTATGAGGGTTTAGGAGTGAGGATCAATGTTTAGAGTTTGAGAGTGTTTAAAGTTCATGGTTTATGTAGGGTTTGATTAAGGTCTAGGGTTTAGAGTCGAACTTGTGTTTTTTTTAATTTAATATTTAATATTTTATTAATAATATGAGATTAGCAAATATGTGTTTGAAAGTGATTTGCATATTTCTGAAATACAAAATTCATTTCTTAAGCACAATAAATGAGTTCCAAATATTCTTCTTCCAAAGTTTCTGATGTTATTTCAAGTAAACAATATTTTACTGATTATTTTAAAACATCTAGTAAAATATGTTGAGTTTTAATAATTGCTTTAATATGAAAATACACAGTGCCTCAAATTCTATGTGTGACAAAAGTTTTCACGAAGCATTATTATAACAAATTGTTAATGCTCATAATTAACATTCTTAAAATTAAAACTGATTTCTTTTTGTTTGTGGGGAATCATTGGTTGTATAAGACAACTCTCAATATTATATAACTATTGTGTAAAATGTATTTATGTGTATTAGCACATAACATTAATTTTTTTTTATAGACGTACACTAGACATGAATGGGGATTAGTTTATGAGTTTGTCGATTATACATTCTTAAATGGTATGTTTATATGTAAGTGATTAATGAAAAACATGTATATCTAAATGTATATATACCTTTGTCACAACCATGTTTAGTGCTTCTTTTGTAATTAATTACATGTTCTTTAACTTGTTTATCTGACATATTTATTAAAAATATTTATTCAAAAATGTAAAAGATATGTTTTATCTTTGTCAAGAGCTTTTTTTGTCCTATTTTTTTATTTATTATTATTATTATTATCTTTTTTGCCTCTTCTTTGAATATCTTTTTATGTTCACATTCCTCATTCATTTTTGGTGTTTTGTTCTTTTTAATGTTATGGCAAACCTAAAATTGCAAGTAATGTTTCCTTTTAATATTTATTTATTTTTAATTAAAAATAGGGTAAAGTGTTTCATTTTAAAACAAAACTAATGTTATTTTTCCAAACAAAACCCTAATTTTCATTACATTTTAAATTTCCATTAATTTTCATTAATAGATAAAAATTTAAAATAAATAAATATTGTGATCATGTCATAGCTTTAAGGAATTTTTCTTTAAATTTTTAAGTCATGTCATTAGAGGTAAGATTACTAAAATATTTTTTTTTTATTAACATCCATAAAATCTTCATATTTAAATTCAAATTTATTGTGAGATTCATACTCAAGCTTAAACTTATTAAGTTTGGACTCAAATTTTGCAAGTACATTCTTCAAAAAACTCGTTATAACATACACATTTATAAATAATATCCATATTATATATGTATTTATATACAATATGCATACATACCTTTATTACTTTTAATAGAATCAACACATACACACATTGAACCTACAAGATCTCAACATATCCAAAGTCATTAACTATGTATATATAAATTTCTCTCTCTCTCTCTCTCTCCACACACACACACATGCACATGCATGCACACGTTTAACTTATCTTTGATGTTATATTAACTTGTCTAAATTCAGTAATATAATTATATATATATAATATATATATTATATATATATATATATATATATATATATATTTTTTTTTTTTTTTTTACACACATGCACACACACATTGAGCCTACAAGATCTCACATATTTGCATATGTTAATAAGATACACACATAACATATATACAACACATACACAAACATTCTATCTGATTGTTATTCACATTATACATATATAATTAAAAGATACTCATCAATATGTATATGTGTAGGCAGGTGAATATATATATATATATATATATATATACAACTTTGGCCTATTCTAAATATAATTCCATTGCAAATGTGCATGTCATGTGCAGCTTCAATTATTTAAATAAATTTATATTATCTTCAACTACTTAAAATAAATTTATAATATAGTTCGTTCAATAAAGGTGCATGTTCAGAGAGTATAATAACGTGTGTGAGAGAGAAGAAGAAAGATTTTTTATAAAAAAAGACAAAGTCAAATAAAAATTCACATATAAGTGAATGATCCTCACAAGTATATCTATATTACATACACTATTATACATGCACACACACACACACACATGTGTCTATACACGTATATAATATATAATTGAACTTATTAATAATGCAACATATGTTAACATACACAGTTTTTATAATACACATAAACATAAAAATATTATATATACATGTGTGTTGTGTGTGTGTAAGGATATTTATTTTTTTAGTGATTAATTAATTTTATTAAAGATATTTATTTTCTAACAATCAATTAGATATGGTTGAACAGTGCTTTATAAACCATATCTCTCAATCCCACCTATGATGTCGGAGGGCATATGCATTTATGTGTATGTGCTTATGTGGAATAAATATGTATTTACTTAATGTGTGTGAGACAAATATGTACGTGTTTAATGTACTTGTGTTGCCCTAAAAAAATGAGTGATTTATTTCTCTCATTTTTAACTAGAAATAAGGGTTTTGACTATAATTTTAATTCAAATTTAACTATTAAAATTTAAATATTAATTAACTAAAATAATATATGCGAATGTACTTTAACTTAATTTTGATTCTCAAATTTTTGTTACAAAATGGTGTATTGTAATATGTGTAGCTTATAAATCTATTATAATAATAGTTTTATAACTGATGAGTAATATATACATATTAATTTATTTGTGTATAAATCAATTAATATCTCAAGTTTTTTAAATTGTCTTTTAATTTTGTACTTATCTTGTAATAGATTTATTCTGATTTAAAATTTTTAAATAAATCAAATAAGTCAATCGTGGATTTTCGATTTCATGTGAATACAGACGTGTGTTTAATTACATATTCCTTAATTGTAATTAGTTATAAATATTGTGAAAGTCATGTATTCAACATTATATTCTTAATCTTAAGAATATTTGGAATGTTTATTATAAGATGTATAAAATGTTCACCTGACCAGCCAAGTGTATATAACACACACACGTATAGATATATATATGAACTTAAGGAAATATAAAACACAACATTCTTGTATACTGGACATAGTATGTAACTTACACATTCATAAATAAGAAACTCATATTTTTCTGTTTTAAATTGCCCACATAATTTATATTCTCAAATGTAAAACATGTAAGATGCATCAATTTTCTCCGTGTAGCCGTTTCTGCAAATATCGAGTTACTCTCCTTGTTAGACTCTCAATCAAACGGACCAGGTTCAAATATCCAAAGTGCTCGCTAGCTATTAAGCACAGGTATAACAACTGATTCCCTACAGGAATTCATACTGCTCTTCCTCAAGTGTGGCTTTAACTGCTTCTACAAACTTCACTACTGACTACCACCATTCATCATAAGATATATTCTTGACTATATTATCAATAAATGATCTAATGGACAAGGGCCCAAACATTTCCATATCACAGAGCAAGATGGTGCCATTAGTTAAAACATCTTCGTTTTCTGTCCTTTGTTGTTTACTTATATACAACTCAAACGCTCTAATCACCTTAGGAACAGGTTATCGAGTCTATGCGTTTAGCAATGTCAATCGTAAGTTCTCAGCCGCCAAGGATTTACCATCGTACTTACCTCGCCGCAATATCGGGACGCAAATCATCCAAAACAGATTTTGCTGCATGGAATTACTGCCGGGTCAGCCATTCTTCAGGTACTATGCAGCATTTCGCAAATATGATGCTCAAGGACTTCATCTACAGACTGCAGTTTAGATGGCTATTTCTTGTTGGTGGATCATCTCGGGGCGTCAGAGTTGGAGTACTCCGTGAGATCTACCTTGTTCGCCTTTGCATCATCCCGCTCACCAGAGAACAACACACGGAAGTACTCAACCGAACTTTTCATAACCCTATATATATCACTATGCCTTTCTTATTACAGACCTACTTTTTAATAATTTTAAAGGTTTATATACTCTTAAAGAATGTTTATATTCTATAGTTAAATATATCGTTAAATAACAGACATTATGATAAAGAAAATCAACGACAAACATTAAAGTAAAATCAAATTAGATTAAAAACACTAATAAATTCATTACAAGACAATATATGAATTCATTATGATATTATTACTATTATTAATATTAACTGTAAATTAATTTTAATGTTTAAATTAAAATGGTATTAATGATATTGTTATTGTAAATGAAGTGTAAATGAACAAATGTTAATATATTTTAATTCTAATGTTTAAATTAGCAATGGGATTTATGAAATTTCATTATTGATTTTAAAATTAAATTAAAATATTTATTTTATAAATTTATATATTTATTATTAAATTTAGTAATGTAATTTTAAATATATAATATAATAAACTATAACATATAATTCAAAATTGAGAAATACACTCTTTTTTAATGTAAATTAAATTGCATATGTAAAATCACTGGTCAAATCGGCATATATCAATTATATGGAACGTCCAACCCCTTTTGTATTAGTGATAATTAATTAAAATTTAATTAATTAAAACAATGAAAAAATATGTATTTAAAAAAATTTTATATATTAAATCATGTATATAGATGAATGCTTTCAATTTATATCCTTTAAATACATGTAAGATAATTTAAATAATTAACCTAGTTAAATCTGATTCAAGGAGGGGTTGCATTATGAATACATATATAACTAATTATAAGGATGGTGTTATTACGTTTGAACGATTTACATCTGCCACATATAATGGCTTGTATTACATTTTGTCTCTTGTTGTTTTAAGTTATATTTAAAATTGATTCAAGAGTATTATAGTTAATTTTATATGTTTTTGGTACCACCTTCAACAATGTTAATAATTTCACACCTAGAGTTCTCATCTTAAACTATTATTTCTCTTTATACAATAATGTGTACAACATTTTTAATATGCACTTTGTTTGTCTGCCTTGTTATGTTAAGATTTAACAATTATAAGTTACAAGAGTCTAAGGCCCACTTTCCACTAGCGGGTGGTTAATTGCCTTAACCAATCAAAATAAAGAAATTATTTATTCACCGTGGGTTTGGTTTTCCACTTGCTAGTTATTTATATTTATAATCTACATAGCACTTACGTGGCACCTATGTGCGGCGCCTACATGGCTTTTTCGGTGGTAGCCTAATAACCAAGCAATTTTGCCTGGTTGTATGGCTACCGGGCATAATTGAATAACATGTGTATCAAGATTAATGAAATTAGGTTTTACTTTTTTTTAGCTTTCAAAAAAATTAATGAAAAAACAAATAAATTAGAACTTTAAAATAAAAAGCAAACATGAGATTAATAAAATATCACTCATTTACATGTAAAGAATATATATATATATATATATATATATATAGACACATTAGTTGATATACTTATTTTGCAGAAAGAACATAAATTATTGTAGATCTTTCTTTCTCTCAACACACTCACATGTTTGTGTAATATATATATATATATATATGTGTGTGTGTGTGTGTGTGTGTACATTGATATACACATACATATAGAAAGACATTAGTAAACTATAATTAATGATTCTAATAAAAAAATAACAATGAAAAGTTAGAGTTTTAATATATTTTTTTAATTAAAAATACTAAGTAGGTGCACATTTATTACATATGTATATATAATATATATATGTTTATAATAATTGATTAAATAAAAATTATGCACTACTAATTTATTTTTTAATTCAATAACCACTCTAATGGAAAATCACAGTGGTAATAATAATTAATGACGTGGCATTATTTTAATTTACCACCGGCTAAATAAACCCCTAGTGGAAAGTGGGCCTAAATTAAACATCGTACTAAAGAAAATCTGTAGTATATATTACATTCTTTATTATATAATTTATAAATAACATAGATATCTATTATAAAATCCTTTTTATATATCTATCTATATATATATATATATAATATATATATATATATATATATACCAACACCAAATTTATTGTATTGTATACATATTCCACTATAGTGTTAAGCGATAGGTACGTTGTGGATTTAAATGTATATAATGAGGCACCTTAGATTAAGTTTCAAACATTAAGGAAAGCTCTATGGATATTGTGGTCTCAATAGGTAACCTTGCATATTACTATAACCTAATGCTATGAAGCATTGCATAATTATTAAAATACATATGTATTGAATATTCTATATCGTAAATGATGAATTTTATTATTTACCAAAAAAAATAGTTTAAAATTTTTAAAAATCATGTTACTTATTAAATCATGTGAAGATGCAATTAGTGGCCTCAAAAATCGTTTATGGAAGGTGGCAAGGATGAAAAAGAAAATCACTTGTCGAAAATAACATGTTCATTGTCTGTGCTCAACCTCCTAAATGATAATTGATTGACTAAAAGTAGATGTTATAAAAATAATGTGTTTCAAAGTTCAGCTCATTGTTAAGAATTCACATAAGTCGGCTTAAGTAAGGGATGAAACGAAATCCGTAAGAATGTGAATTAAGGGAGATTTTTTGTATGTAGTGAAGATGAGTGTGCATAATCTCTTGGCATTGAAACTTATAAATGTAGAAGTTTATCAAATGATTTTTTACATTTTATGTAGATTTCTTCTTTTGAGTCTTCACCACAAAAAGTTGTAAATGTAGGAAATATGAAGATTAAATACGGTTTATATGTGTTAAAAGATGCATTAAAGTTTGATATCAAAGTTTGATAAGACACTTAAGAAGAAAGATTTCAATCAAACATTAATAAATTCATATATGTACGCTCAAAAAACAGGCTAGAATATCATAGTTGTGACATTTTATTTGGATGAAATATATAAATAAAGAATTATGGTTTTAGCCTTTGTATCTTTAACATGCAATGCTTTTGATGATGCGAGAGGAACAAAGTGAGTATTAAAGCCTTGAAATGAAATATATCTCTTCAATTTAAGATGAAGAATTGTGATAAGGTATATACATTCTTGACTCTTTAGGTGGAAGAACATGGCATTTATGGTTTACTAACATCCATATGTTGACTTGATGCTTCAAGAATTTGGTATGGAGTAGTGTCATTTTGTGAAGATCCCTATAGAGGTGAAATTGTCTCACTTCTTGAACAAAAAAAGCAAACATGAAATATATCATAGGTCATGATAAAATGTCTCATGTATCTTACACTTGGGACAAGACCAAACATTTACTACCTTATGTTAGTTCAACTTTACACATTAATGAACATTAGCATGCAACAAGGTTGTATTTTTAGGCTCAATTACCCTTGTAAGATATAATATGTATTTGTACACTTATGTGAGTTGGGGAATGATCAAAGGTGTGTCTGAACAAATAATATATCTTCCATTCTTTTGGTTGTTCTACCTACAAGCAAAGTGTGATAGCTTTATCTTAAATTGAATTGGAATATATTGCACTAATAATCGATTACAAGGAACTCACTTGGTTTAATAATTCATGTCAAATTTGGGTTAGTTGCCTCCTAATCTTTTACTGTTTAGTGCAATAATTAAAATAACATCGCCATGTTCAAAACCCAATCTTCTATGGCAAGAGCAGACAGTTTCATTACGTACAACGACATGTTACTAATAACTAGTGACTATAAAATATCTAAATGAACAACTTATTGACATTTTCACCAAATCATTAAGTATTAAAAAGTTTTATGTTTTCCATTGTCAGTTTGGCATCACATGAGTTTTCAATTTATAAGGGAACATTTGGTGTGTTGTACAGTGCAACCTGGTTTTGAACTTAAATATATATATGTAAGTGTTTAAATACTACAAACACACATAAAAATATTTTAGCATTAAAAATGTAATGTCAAAACTAAATAAAGCAGGTAAAAAAGAATTTTAAAATAGTGTTAATTTCTTTAGGTTGGTAGATAGAGTGGTTTAATAGCCATAAGTAATAATCTATTAAGTAAATGACATAATTTATTAGGTATTATATTAGTTCATGCATGATATTAGAAAATTAAAGTTTTACGATATTAATCTTAAATAATCCCATTTTTAAAATATTAAATATTTAAAGTTAAATTTTTTAATTTATATTTTGACTTATGATAATAAATAATATAAACGAGGCCACCATTTCTTTTTATATTAAATACAATTTTCTCTTGATATGTTTTAGACAATTCATGACTAGTAGGTATACACTTCAGCATATTAATATATTCTTGTTGATAATATTAATTTACAACACTTTCAATCACTTATTGAGAATTAAATACCATTATATCTATATCAAATTAACAAATAGATGATTTGCTTAAATGATCAAATCTAACAACTAAAGACATATTTTTAAATTATTCAAATTATATTTCAAGTATTTGAGATTTATATATGTGACTAATATTCAAACTATATTAAAATTCTTCATTCATTATATAATATAAGTCAAAATTAATTAAGTTAGGCTAAAATATGCTAAAAATATGCTTAACATTTGGACAATCTTTATTTCTTTTATGTATAGTCTAAGTTATCATTTGAATAATATTTATTTTTTATGTATAGTTAAGCTTATCATTTGAATAATGTCTTATTTCTTTTATGTATAGTCTATTAAATGTTTTAGGACCTCATATTTACAATAATTCTTTTTAGTATATGCATATTCAAATGATGAGTTATGTTATATATTTAAGATTAATTAATTTACTTTATAACTATAACTATTCTGTTGAAGAGGTGTCGATAAAAAAGTTAAAAGTTAGACCTTAAATTTTCATTTATATACAATTTAATTTCCAATTATAACACTATTCTATGTTATGGTAAGTAAGTAAAAATAATTTTAAGTAATTATAAATAAATTAAATAAATTAAATTAAATGTAACACATTACATTACATATTTAAGTAATTGTGTTTTTTAAAGTACTACATATATATTTTATATATTTTTGATAAAGACTGCAACAAACACACCTCAACAAAATTTTATAACTTATGAAATTTTATAATTTTCTTGTTAAATCATATGATTTAAAAAAGAATATTCTAAATTGATAAATTGTAAAGTTCATGAGAGATATGGCATATTCAATAGATGTGTATTTGTATTAACTATTATTAAAATATTTATCATTTTGAAATTAATTTTTAAACCTATGCATATATCAATAAAAATTACTTTCGTACTCTTAAAAAAAAGTAAAACATGTATTAACATAAAGAAGTCCCATTAATTAAAATTCTAAAGTTACATGCAACTATTTTGCAAATAGAATTTTTATTTTTGTTACACTCCTTAATCAAATATTTAGAATGCATATATCTAAATTGCTTGCCAACTCTTTAAACACAAATACAAACTTATGATTAGCCACTGTTTCAAGCACAAGACCAAATAATGCATAATCAATTTTATGAGTTTTCATAGCACAAGGATTAATAATTAGAAAGGCTTACATTGTTCACATTGCACAGTTTCACTCTTTAAGATATTCACATTTTTCTTCAAGAGCCTTACTAATTTTAAATTTCAATCATAATAATATAAAAATTAAAATATATAAAAAATT
This sequence comes from Selaginella tamariscina, assembly GCA_003024785.1. Taxonomy (NCBI): domain Eukaryota; kingdom Viridiplantae; phylum Streptophyta; class Lycopodiopsida; order Selaginellales; family Selaginellaceae; genus Selaginella; species Selaginella tamariscina. The sequence continues at coordinate 52,580 of PUQB01000010.1, forward strand.
GTATATTTAGCATTAAAGGATTTTTAATGTAATACATATATAAAGATATACTTAATTACATTATTTAAATTTAAATTTTGCTTTATATTTCAATCATAAATAAAAAATTAAAATGTACTATAAAATTTTATATTTAGCATAAGAGGATTGGTAATGTAATACATCTTAGAATATGCTTTTATTGTATGGTCTGAATTTATTTTTCCTTTCATTTTTTATTTTATTTTATTTCTAATTTATTGACATAGTATGTAAGTGGAAAATATACATATCAGTCAATTGGTCTATAAACTGCATGGTGTGTGGGGATGTGAATTTTATTTGAAACCATAATATTTTGATGTTATTATTATGGATTGACGAGCTCTTTGAGTGATTTATATATGTTACATAAATAAAAACATTAAATTATATTGATCTCATTATAGTTATTTTTAAGTATGTAATTTCAAATTAGAAAACAAAGTGTATCTTTTGAATTTTAAATTACATGTTACATAATTTAATTTAAAATAAAATATAATATTAAATATGTTAATTATATTACATTTTATTAAATTACATTACTAATTTTAAACTTAAAATCAACAGCAATTATTCAAATATAAACCTCATTTCTAATTTAAATATTATAGTTTTAGAATAAATTAATGTAATATTAAAAATAACAATATTATTAATATGAATTTACTGTGTTGCCAACACTATCTTAATAAATTCATTAGTGTCAAAGTTAATTTTATAGTAATATCTTTTTGATTTATTTTTCTTAATCTCTTTATAATTTATATAAATTACTTAAGAGTACATTATCCTAAATTCACTAATTTTAAAATAAGGTTTTAAAATCCTTATATAGGATTCTTTTGTGTATATATAGATTGAAGGTTGCAAATTAGCCTATGGAAAGCTCGATTGAGATTGTCTTCAAAGATGGCGACAGAATAAAGTGCAAGAGACACGTCCTTGAAGAGAAGAGTGAGTACTTCCGCGCTTTGTTCTCTGGTAAGTGGGATGATGCAAAGGCAAACAAGCTAGATCTCACGGAGTACTCCAACTGCGACGCTATGAGAAACTGTATAAACTTGATCCACCAAGAAGAGCCACCTGAATTGCAGTCTGTACATGAAGCCCTTGAACTGCTAGATGCCGCATCATATTTGCAGTCGAAATGCTGCATACAGGTGTGTTTGAAGTACCTGGAAAGCCGGCTAAGTCAGCTGTTATTTACCATTGCAGAACTAGGTGAGATAGCATCTGTTTTGGATGATTTGCGCCCGGATATTAGCGAGTTTCAGCATCTGTGCGATATGAGGCGAGGTAAGTACATGGATAGCAAATCCTTGGCTACGTTTCTTGAACACATGATACAGAGATGGCTTGAACTAAAAAGCCGGACAAACAAGGCTGAGAACTTACGAAAGCGGATCCTTGACATTGTTAAATGCATAGACTCGGAAGTGGACAGAACTGCATTGGCAGAATGTCTCAATGACCTGTTCCTAAGGTGGATTGAAGAGTTTGAGTTCTGTAAAACTAGAAAAGAGGAAGAGGATTTAACTAAGGGCACCATCTTGCTCTGTGATATGAAAATGTTTGGGCCCTCGTCCATTAGATCATTTATTGACAAAATACCCAAGAATATATCTAAGATGAAGGGTGGGTCAGTAGTGAAGTTTGTACAAGCAGTTGCAGCCACACTTGGGAAAGAGGAGCTCTATGAATTCTTGAGGGAGTGCTCAAGATCCTGTAATGAATCAGTTGTTATACCTGTGCTTAATGAGCTAGCAAGCACTTTGGATATGTGCAATCTGTTCCGTTTGATTGAGGAGTCTAACGGCAGGTATGGTAAGGCCATATTTGCAGATGCAGCTGCAGATACCATTGAACTTCTTTTCCAAGCCAGAGAAAATTGAGTATTTTATTTAACATAATATCCTTGTTAACGGTGTTGTGTTTTAAACTATACAATATGGGATATAATTACTAATTTACTTTATAATTAATTTAATATAATGTTTTAATAAGATTTTTAAGAAAATATTTATATATTTTAAAACAATATGAAGATTCTCGTGAAAATATAATATGTTATAACACTATATTAAATATGAAAAATGAATTAAGGTTGAAAGAAAGATAACAATGGAACATCAATATTTTAAATTCAAATTTAAGTGGGATTAAAATGTAATTATAAATTTATTATTATTTTTTAATTTTTAAATTAATAATAAGAAACTTTTTTAATTTACTATATGCAAGATTTTAGAAATGTTGTGAGTATCAAATTATTATGATATATTCTTATATCGTAATTTAAATGTGCAAGCATGTATATGTCGGTATATTAAGGTTTTAAAAAAATTATAAATTAAATCTTTTTCTTTAAAATAATATATTTTAAAAATATTAATGAGCTTTCTACTATGTCATATGACATAATAAACCCACTATAAATGTTATACTAAATAATTTTACATATTTTACAAGATCACGTAAGATGCGTGTCTGTTATATTCTTTCAAATGCTAATATAATAAACAAGATTTTTTAATTTTAATTATCATATGCTTTAACTATCACTTTATTTATGATTATTAAAGTGTTTAGTCTGAAGCATATTATTATTTTTTTTAAAGATATAGATGAAGATTTATGAAAACTGATAATAAAAGTGATTAACATTAGACTATAAACAAAAATTTATAGTTAATTAATAGTTAAGTATGTTTAAATAAATTATAAAACTGATGTTATAAGTAAATTTAAACATTAAAAATTAATATTTTATTAAAATAATTAATTTTATTATTTTAAATTAAATATACGTTTCAACATTAAATGTATTGCAAAGAATAAATAATCATTTTTTATTAGTTTTTACACGATAAATATTAATGCACTTTTGCTATATAATTTAATTTTTAACACAACAATCATATTTTAAATCATGCCATATATGGGCTTTCAATTTTCATTAAGGTCAAAGCAGAGTAGGATTTAGGGTTCTAGCGGGAGAAATTAGGGCAGTGCGAGATCTACAGATCTGAGGAAGAATGGGATCGAGGGAGGAGGCACTGGAGGCAGAGAATGGGCGCCTGCAAGCAGAGATGGCTTCGCTGAAGAAGAAAATCATGCTTGCGCTCAAGAAGCAGCAAGCAGAACTGCAGGCGAAAATCCACGCGGCTGAACAGCGAGCTTTGGCGGCAGAGGCTGCAATCTCCTCTTCTCCCAATTCTCCATCTAAATTCCCATCTTCTACCGCGGAATCCCATAACAGGTCTCTCTTTCTCTCTCTCGCACACGCATTCACCAGCAAAAATCTACTGCAGGTCCGATGTTGAGGTCGATTCGTACGCCGGCGAGTATTCGAATGGAGAATCGTTGCCGGAGACGTCTACATTGCAGTCGGAATTGGAAACGGAGAAGTCCTTGAGAATCCGGCAACAGGAAGACTTTAACAAGGAAATTAGTCGACTGCAAACTGAGCTTCATCAATGTAAGTTCTATATAACGTATGAACGCATTTGCACACGCACACACACTGTTGTGTGTGGGTGTGTATAGTTAACAAGTTACTGGGCACACACATACACTCATTTGAGATAAAGCCAAATGTGGATATATACATACTAACATGATGAAATGATTAATGAAAACTTTTAGACTCTATGGTTGTATTTTATCTAATAATGATAGTACTATTTATTTAAATAGTTTTCTATTTTCAATCAACGTACATTCCACCAACTCACCAACCGTTGCAGTATTTTTATAGATATTGACAATGTACGTACATGATAGTGTAGTAGAAGTTTATCACACATATTATTCTTTACTTACTATATTTTCTAATGAGGATATTTAATTGGTTAGTGCATGAACAGATCAAACAGAAAGATGAACCAAATTTACAGCTTCAAGAAAGCCAACGGCGGATTGATGAGCTCTCTAAGGTAAAAACAAGTTCTGATGTGTAAGTGTGTGTGTGTGTGTGTGTGTGTGTTGATTTAACGTAATGCAGGTGAATGAGAAAATGGAGACCCAATTGCTCTCTGCAGCTCAACAAGTGTCCGATGCATGTTCTCAGAATGCCAACATGCATGAAAACATGGAGAATATCTCAAAAGAGAGAGACACTGCTAAACTCTCGTACGAAAGACTACGAGAAGAATATGATAGGTAATGTATAACAGTTAAATAAGATAGATAGTCATTGCAACATATATATTGTATACACTTGTATTCTTTAACATTTTATTTTTGTAGAGTTTGTAAAGTTTTGGTGAATGCTAAGGAGGATCTTTTTTGAAATCTAAGGTAATGCAGTTGTGACTATATATAAATATCAGTGCATGTGGTTACATGTAAGATAATAAATAGTTAAGCCGCTCTGACCACTATGTATGTATTCATTTGTTACTGAAGGAAATGGAAGCGCTGATGGCTTCACATAAGGCAACCCAAGAAGGCCAGGAAGCTGCCATGGTTCATCTCATGCAGCAAATGCAAGCGGTATAGTGTGCGCGTGCGCGCGCGTACATATTCTGTGTGTTTACCTCATATTTGCTTTGATCTATATTTTATAGTTTGGATAAAATAAGTTGTTAAAATACTACAACTGTATTTGTAACTTTAATAAATAATAATACTCCAATCTTGTACTCTATTTTCCAGATGGAAGCGTCTACTACTGCCCAATCTAAGGTAATTTGTAATCTCTTACACACACACACACAGAACAAATTGGAAAATTTTGACTTGTTCAGGAGGCACAGCAGCAAAATTTGTACGCTGAGAAGATTGAAGAACAGAAAAGAACGATTGAATTACTTCAAGAGGAGCTTCTGCAATTTAAACGGCAACATAATTTGGTTACTTCACAAGTAGAGGTATGCATCCATCTATATATAGGTATGTGTGGGTGACATATGTGTATACGTGTGCATATACATATATACACATCATCGGCTTTTATACAGACTTCCACATTAAAGAATTGTTTAATCATGCATTTATGTGTATCGTTTTCTTGAATTATCAGGATGGACGTACTCCAATGCCATCATCGGCAGAAATTGCGTTGCTCAAGGAAAGCAAAAACAATTTGGAGAAAGAGCTTTCAGTAGCCAGATCACTGTTAGAAGAGCATGAAAATGGTAAGCATATAAACTGTATCAGAAAGTATGACGTTTAATATTCGACAGTTACGAGGAACTTCGAGACTCAAATAAAAGAACGTGATGAGAAGTATGCCGAGCTGGATTCGAAATTTAACCGACTGCAAAAGAGAGCAAAGCAACGTATTCAGGAAGTACAGAAGGTAGTTAAATAGATGATGTATGCATTTATATTTGACTAGGAGTTATATATATGCATATGCATGTACATGGATTCATACATGTGGGTTTGTATGCATACATAGCTGTGATATTAATTGTTAATCTATATAGGAGAAGGAGGAAATGGAAGTACAGCTTAAGGCAGCACAAGAGAAGCAAACTAGTTTTCAAAGTGAGCTAGACCGCTTTAGAGCTCAAGCTGGTGACGCAATACGTGCCTTGGATGCAGAAAGACAAAATCTTCGAAATAGCAATTCGAAGTAAGCATATATCTATAATATCATGAATCTCATCATATCACAATTATAATATTATCTGACATTTAATTTTATAGTAAGATATGTGTTTGTATGTGTAATTCATATAAATGCTTAATGTATATATAGAGATTTAAATTGAGTTGTTTGTTTACGATGTATGAAAATTATATATATATATTTATTTTAAAAATTTGTGTTGTTCGATGTAATAGATTTTAATTCATTTACCTGTTATTAGACTAAAGAAGAAGTTGAGGAACTTAAACGCACTCTAGCTGCTAAAGAACATAATCTTGAAGAGTCACGGAGGTTAGCCTCTGAAAAGGACCAGGTATGTAGTTATGCAATTATTTCACTTAATTTTAATTACTATCTATCTCGTAACACTTAATAGTTTATTAGTGATATAATATATAATAGTTTGTATATATCACTAATTATGCCTTTTATTCATAGACCGCTCTGAGTATGCATGCTGAGATGGAGGCAGTAAAGGAAAAGCATACAGCTGTTCTTTCTGAACTTGAAGATAAACATAAAAAGGTATCCGTTTATTAGTTGTTTTGCGGCTAATATTTTCACATATGAACAGTGTGTATAATAGTAGGTACTTATATCTATATCTGTGTCTATTCATGTGTATATGTATGTTATATACCATGTGTGTGTTCGTTCTGCATAGATTAGCTTGAGATAAATATTTAAAACTTTGTATAGTGTGTGCGTGTGTGCGCGTGCTTGCACGCACTATTAAGTTGATCATGGGGTGCTGACCATTGCGAACTCCAGGCACTCGAGGTTTTACAAAACCAGTTATCTGATGCAACAATGGAAATGAATAAGCAAGTTGAATCAGTTAACCATTTGCAGGTAAGCTTGCACTGACTTAGCTATTATTTAATTTGGTTTACACAACTGGTATAATTAAGTGTATGTCGCAGGCTCTGTTAGTACAGAAAGAGTCTAAACTAACAGAAATGGAGGCCACATTAACTGGTGAAGTAGCAAGATTATCTGCCGCTATAGAAGCTGAAAAGAAAGAACACTACAGCTTCGTGAAATACAGGTATTTTGATTATATATAATAACAAATTTATGCATAAGTATCGAACATATGAACAAAAAAGTTACTTACGTTTGGTATTTGTCTATGTATGGTGTATATGTTATGTGCATGAGTATATACATACAGATTTTAAGCTGTATACAATAATCTGTAGGAGTTTTAAAACTCAGTTCATTGTATTAACAGGAAAACGAGAGGAGGAAGTGGCGGAATATTCTAACGGATATGGAATCTAAGAATCAGCAACTTGAAAATGCATATCACCAATTGGAGCATACATTCTCAGAGTCAAAAAGTGAAGCTTTTGTACTACTTTCCCCTCCTATGTCTCCTTAAACACACACGTATTGTAGTAGTTATTAATTATGTCTTTTTTCTGTTAATTCTCTTTTTTATTTGTTGTGTTGAGTATTATTAATTGGTCACCTCTATATTTTATCAGGAGAGTTTGAACTTGAGCTGGATACACAACGTCAAAGTCTTATGGGTTCACAAAAGGAGACGGGTTTTGCTAAAGATGAGGTAAATCATTGTTATTAATAACTGATTATTCGTATTTATAGGAGTATACAGTACTTTTATTATTGTCAGTGGAATACTATGCCTGGTAATATTCACATGGTAGATTATGTGAATGTTACACTACCTGCATACTACTGGTGTTTATTAATGTATATTAAGCACGAATCATATGCTATATATTTTATGTGATTATTACGTTTTAGGCTGCTCGTGTGAGCAAGGAGTTTGCAGCATACAAAGTGCGGGCTCATGCACTATTACAAAAGAAGGAAGCTGAGCTTCAAGCAGCTAAAGATGCTGATCTTGCTGCAGCACAAGAAGCGATTCTAAAGGTTGGTTTAGATAATATGTATATATATTGTGTATATTATGGATTACACAAACATTATATACATGTATATGTACCTAGACATTTTCATATAGTTTTACTTACACATGTATGACGGGTATATATACATACCTGTAAAAGACACTTACTATACATATTTAAGTATATTACGTATATATTATACTTACATGTAGATACACGTGCTTGTGTGTGTGTTTTGTTTTGATAATGTCTGCTTGTAGGACGCACAAAAGCAAGCAGCAGTGGCTGTTGCAGAGAGGGACCGAGCTGTCAGCTCTTTAAAACATGCTGTGACGGAATATGAGACTCAACTTGCAGCGAGGTAATAATAATTGATATAAATTTTTCGTTAAAATAATTAATCTGTTCTTCAGAAACGTAGCCGTTGTGGATGCTGAACAACGTATTAAAGATTTAGCTACTAAGCTCGAGTCGGTTAAAGGTCTATTAACCTATGAACGTGAAGAGTGGCAAAACACACTAAGGAGCTAGAGTCTTCATGGCAAAGTACTATATTATGCGCGTGCGTGTGTGTGTGTGTGTGTGTGTGTGAGAGAGAGAGAGAGAGAGAGAGAGAGAGAGAGAGGAGAGAGAGAGAGAGTGGCAAAAACACACTAAGGAGCTAGAGTCTTCATGGCAAAGTACTATTGTGAGAGAGAGAGAGAGAGAGAGAGAGCATATGCAGTTTGTAAATGAGGTAATACTTGTCATGAACTCATGATGTATGTTAGTCTTTCTACCACTGTAAATATACATAATCACATATGAAGTACTAAAAATCTATATTGCAGAAAAATACGAAGAGCTCGTAAAGAAGCAAGATCGTCCTGTAGAAGACAGCGTCCGGAGTGAACTATCTACACTTCAATCAGAGTACGAACTTCTTAAGGTGAGCATTTTGCAGCTTGTGTGTGTGTGGTGTGTGTCTCTGCGCCGCGTGCGTGTCTGTCTGTTCGTAGAACGTACATACACATATAGGTATGTGCAGACAGGACTTATATGTACATATAAGTACACACTTATACCTGTTCTTTTACAGGAGATTATGATGGTTTTCGTGAAATGGCGACCAAAATGATGGAAGCAAAGGATCAAGAAATAAACAAGCTTTTAGACCACAAATAGCCTACAAAATGAACTTCAATCTCGACACAACCAAATGAGATAAAAAAGGTGTGTGTGTGTGGGTGTGTTCGTGCGCGCGTGGTGCGTGTGTGTATGATATGCTGTAAACATTAATATTATGATAATCGGCTGATGCAGAATCAAAAGAATTGGAAGAGAGGGTTCCAGTTATTGCAGTTGCAGAGCAGCAGATTCTTGTGAGTAAGATAAATTTAATTATATAATGCTTTATATAGGATTGTATAAATATTGTTTCAAACTAACACTCTTAAACAGCTTCTAGCAAGACAACAAGCACAAAGAGAGGAAGAGTTGAAGCAATGTCAACGCCAAATTCAGTGCTGCAGGTATATCTGGAGGGGCGTGGGTTGTTTATCTGTGATTTAATACATAATGGTGTTTTTGTTTCACTCTTTTAGGAGGAACTCTCGGAGTTGGAGCATGAAAACCGCTTACATACTCAGCAGGTAGAATGACATATGTATCAGACGTGTATATATGTATATATGTGCTTCTGTGTGTTTATTCCTTAAATATGTAGAAAATAGACGAGTAGACATGCGTATCTTCAGTGTCCGTGTGCGTTATGTGTTGTGTCGGTGATGTTTATATGTTTATTTAATGCCAGGAAACGATGCTAAGGAAGAATTCCGTAATATGGAACGTGCTGCAAAGCGTGAGACTGTTGACATGACTTATCTGAAGACGTCATCTGAAGCTTTTAGAAATATCTTTTTGTGTACGCGTCCTGTATATTAATTAATGTGTACTGTATTTATATTGGTTTCGCAGGTGAAGTGAGGCTCTACTACCAGTTGTGGGGACATTGCTTCAGTTTAGTCCAGAAGGTACTTTATACATACATACTTATCTGTGTAATACAGACACATACACATGCAAATACAGAGACATATGGTTTAACTTTCAGTTGAAACACTGTCAAGAAGCGTATGGAAGTGGGGCAAGTGAAAGTCCAGCTTCACACCAAGGTTGTTATTATCTAGATTAAGTTTTTCAAGTACCAGGTAAACTGTATATGGAAATTTATATACATTCTCCAACTGTAATATGTTAATTCATTAATAAACTACCTTCGACATCTATTTTCTTGTGTGTGTGTGTGTGTACAGTCTACAGATATGTAGATTCTCAGTATTTTGTAAACAGGCGCACACACAGTTGTTAGCATCGTGTATATTTTCACAAATATATGTTTGGGTATTAAATACGATGCAAGGGATATTTTTTGCCACGCGTCCCTTGTCTCAACTGAATGTAACCTAAGAACCTAGGTAATTTTTGCGAGGAAAATGGGGTTTGAGATGACCCCAGAATCCTTGAAGAAACTATGCAGGGAGTTGAAACTGTAAGTCTCTCTCTCTCTTATAGTTTGAATATGCAAATGTTTTTATACAGGTATTCAAGCTGCCCAGAGCTGAACGATTCTTCACCTGCAACAGAAGGTTGTGTGTGTGCGCGGTGCGCGTGCGTGTAACGCAGATGTTTATTTGTCACAGGGCATTGTCAAGATACAGAGTCTGGAGAAATACACTGGCTTAAAACTATTTATCTCGAGTGTAATGGTATAGTTACTGACTATAATTTCCTTAAACTACTATTTGAATTTATATTTTAAACTTTTTTATGGTCTGTTTTGCAGCTATTTCATTGATCGAAGGTTTAGATCACTTGAAAAAACTCAGGGTCTTATCTCAACCAGGTAGGTGTCAATATAAAGTATATATTTGAAGATACGTTGTGGTTGTTTAGTTATTGGTAACACTTGGTTTGTTAACAATTAATCATCTAAAGTTTCTCTGATAGTTTCTTTGATCCTATGGTGCAAAAAGAATCTTGTTGAGCACGTGTCTGGGCTGGAAAATCTCGACTGCTGGAAACACTTGATTTAGCAGAATCAGGTGAGAGTTTATACATACAGATGTACATATGCATGTATATATGTGTATAGAGACATGTATTATGTTTTATGCTTAAGTTATATATATATATAGAAAACACATACTAAGTTTAAAACTTAGACAGATTAAAACAGTACAAGGATTATCGGGATGTATCTCTTTACGCCAGCTTAATCTTTCTGGAAACAGAATCCGCAACAAGGCAGATGTTGAACACCTCTTAGTAAGTTTACCATTAAGATTGCACTCGATATATAGTATTAAATCATTGTTAATTTCTGGGTTGTACGCAGGAATGTCCAAGTCTAACATCTCTGGATATTTCCAAAAACAGGATTGAAGATGAGGACGCTCTTAAGGTGCGTGCGTGTGTATCAAAAGTATGTGCAAATATTATATATATATATATATAGATATAGATATAGATATAGATATTGATAGATAGGAGAGAGAGAGAGAGAGACGTGCATATATATGTCGTACTATGTATGTATCTAATATGTACAGTTATATGTATCTCTATCTTTTATTGTAGCTAATAAGATCGTTACACTTGAGCCTTGAGGCTATGTGGAAACCCAGTATTATCGAAGACATGGTGTTACAGGAAGTCGACAGTCTCATGCATGCCTTTGGTAATATCTGTGTATAATCTGTCTATGAATAGCATACTCATTCGTTATACGAACAGTTAAACTACTTGGATGATTCACCCGTTTTCGAGAAGGAACGCAGGCTAGCATATGGATGGGTAGAAGGCGGCACAGAGGTTATATGTTTTAGTATTTGTTTAAGTTTATACTTTAATCGTTGACGGTAGTAATGCACGACAGGCAGAAAAGATGATGCGGGAACATAAAGCAGGAGGAAGCTGATCAAAGAGCTTATCATCACAAGGCAAGATGAATTAGCGTTGTGTCGTATACATAACATCTATTATGGTTAAACCATTTATAATAGTACATAAGGTAATTTCACTTCTCAATAGTATCAGGTATATGTGATATTTACTGACTATACTAACTAATACAGCCTTCCAAGATATGATTCAGAAGGCTCGAGCAGAAGCAGCAGCCAGAAAGCAGCAGGAAGAGGCGGATGCAGCAGCCATGGAAGAAAATGCACGTATGGTATGTGTGTGCGCGCGTGTGTTAGAGAGAGTATTTTTTTACATTAAATATAGGAAGAAGAAACACAGAAGAGGATAAAAGAAGAGGAAGTGTTAAAAGACGATGTGAAGATGAGCGACATAATTGTAAGTTCTTGTGGCATATACTTACATATACTCCGCATCTATATTTATTAGTCAGCTAAGGAATTAAATGCTCAGAAGCATATGTATGACGTTTATTTTATGTAGGTAATATTGGAAGAGCCAAATAATAGTAACAAAAGGGACGGCAGTGAGCTTAACTTGGAAGAAGATAAATCTCCTGCAAAGCTTATTAAGACTGAAGACTTCATGGAGCTGGATATTCACAACCACCACAAGGGTTCGTGTGTGTGTGTACGTTTGCGAGCGCGTGTGAGTGTTGCGTGTGTGTGGGTGTGTGTCTGTGAGCATCTCATATATATACATTCTATTATATTTAAGTGTTCATATGTTTTAGTTGATACGATATGCACAGTATGTTGGATGGTAGTTTATGATGTTAGTTTATGATGACACATCTGCAGATACACATTAACAAGTATTAGTAGTATGTTTTGTGCAGATTCGGTACTCAGCGGCGAAAATGGAGAAGAGAAGTTACATGAGCAAATGTTGGCAGAACAAAGAGGTATGTTATACATATATAGTTTTTTGTGTATAATGGTCACCTAGTTGGTATATATAATATGTGTACATACACATGTATATAACATTTATAATACATGACAACACAATCTGTATGTAAAATAATCATTCAAATTTGCGAACTTGTATATGTGCAGTGAATGAAGAACTAAAGTTACGAGAGAAAATGCTGGCAGAGCAAAGATGTACGTCTAGCATATATAATATAATTATATATATGGATATGCATCCATAATGTTTTTTTATGTATATATAGATATAGACAAAGACGTATCCCTCTCTCTCTCTATATATATATGTGTGTGTGTGTGTGTGTAGTGAAATGGCAAGACAAGGAGAAGGAGTTCAAGAGACAGCTACATGAGAAGATGTTGCAACGTGCCGCAACTGAAGCCGTCCATTCATCGACAGCAGCGATGTCTTCTCATGAAAGACCTGTTATTTGGGGAACTAGAGCTTACAGAGAGCTTTGGACTGCTGCTGCTAACATCAACAGTCAAGAATTAACAACAGGTGGTCATATCTCTGCTCTCTGCTCTCTCTCTCTCTCTCTCTATATATATATATATTTTGTTCATATGTATCTAAATATGTGAATACATACTTATTAAACTATGGAGCGTTCTCTCTCTCTCTCACACACACACACACGCACACGCACACACTGCTTTATATGTGTAAATATATTTTAGATCTGAATTATGATTTATTTGACAACAGATAAAGGCAGTGATGAAGATGAGATATGCATGGATATAGATGGTGCTCATGGAGAACAACAATCACTAGCAGTCAATTGAATGTGATACTAAATATTACCTATATTAATATCTGATAGTTTATATGTATATTGATTATGCAAATCTATTAAGCGATTTATTTTAAATATAAACATTTATAATAAATGAACAGTAAAATTAAATAAAAGAAACAAAATTATGTTAATAATTTTTGTGTTGTGTGTATAATGTATTTAATATATATATTTTTTAATTAATTCTATGATTGCTATTACTTATATATAATTAAGGTGGTATATATGTGTTCATATATATATATTTATACTATCTTTATTTTATCTATGTATATGGGTATTATTATTAGTGAGGACCATATTAAATAGTAGAGATTATTTATGCATTAAAATATATTGTTTTGAAGAACAAGATATCATTTGCAACCTCAAAACTTTAATATATTTTTTTACTATATAAAAATACATAGTTAAAAAAACACACAAACACATACACACTCTTCAATTATGATTTAAGAGATAATTCTAAATAAAAAATTTGATACTCAACAAAGTAAAAATTTATAAAATTTTATACAACAAATTAATGTTTTTAAACCTAAAAAAATAAATTAAGAAATTTATAATTACATTTTAATCCCATTTAAATTTGAATTGTAGTTAAATTCAAATTTAAATGTACCATCTGTCTATTAAAATATGGTAATACTTTTTTATATAAACCATTGCATAAGAACATGTAAACCCTATTTAACGTTACACTATAAACCCCTTCATACGTACATTATTTAAAGAGATAATCTGCACTAACAATTTAAAGTTTTTGAATAAAAACAATATATATTTTCTTTATATAGACTAACTTAAAATTCCAATGAAATGAAATGAAATTTTAATCTTATAAAATCCCCTTTTTTTTTTTACCTAATTAGGGTTCTTGCGGAGGTAGGGTTTTGCGCGTGTGCTCGAATGGGGAGATCACGGGCAGCTTCTGCAGCCACGGAGGACGATTCAGGATGGCTTAGCCAGCGGTATGTACAATTTCATACACACATTTTCACTCACTACAACCGACGCATGCACACGCACACATTTCTTTATGCAGATCTAAACGTCGACGGTATACCACCGGCTCTGAGAGCTTGGACACTCCAGCAGGTATTTTATATATAGTGTATAAATGGTACACTATAACATACGTTTGCCTATATAAGTTTTGTACATAACTATATTATATACTTGAATGTGATTATGACATAGGAGAAGCACGCATATAGATAGAGAGAGAGAGAGAGAGATGAATGCATTTATGTGTGCTATGTACATGTCTATATACAGAAACACATACATATATGTAGCGTTCGCATCCACTTATAAACGCATGTAGCACTTCCACCCCATACGCACAGACACGCAGACGTGATATCACTTAAGAAGTACGCATATGAGTGTATGCCGAAGAATGTGTCCTGATTATATGTAATGTAGGGGGCAACGAGGCGAAAAGAGCACTATATCATTGCAATTACTGCAACAAGGATGTTTCGGGGATGATAAGGATTAAATGTGCCAAATGTGCCGATTTTGATCTCTGCATTGAGTGCTTCTCTGTGGGTGTTGAAGTTGGTACACACAAGAGCAACCACCCTTATAGGGTCATTGTAAGTTGTGTGTGTGTGTATTGATGTGCGTGCGTGTGTTTTAATATGATATGCATATATTTAAATATATATAAACGGACTATTGATCTTACTTAACGTCTTTATGATCAGGATACTCTTCCTTTTCCGCTTGTTCACCTGGACTGGAACGCAGATGAAGAGATTTTACTCCTGGAGGTAAAGCACACTCTCGCGCACACACACACACACACTAATGTGCGACATCCACACACACGCCTAACGTTTTATCTCATTGCAGGGAATTGAGATGTATGGATTGGGAAATTGGTCAGAGGTGGCCGAACATGTTGGTACGAAAAACAAAACCCAGTGCTACGACCACTATATGACGCAATATATGAAATCTCCTTGTTCCCCTCTTCCGGTATGTGTGTGTATGTGTGTTTTGCACATAAAATTATATGAAATTTACTGAGTAAATTCAAATATCTAAAGTCAAATCAAATTCATTGAACATTCTTTAATTCTTAATACTGTTCCAGGATATGTCCAATGTTGCTGGGAAAACAAGGGCAGAACTCCTGGCTTTAGCCAAGGCATATACGGAGGGAAAGAAGAGTAAGTGTGTGATCTATGTGTGTGTGTAATCATATTAATATGACGTATAACACATGACCTAATGCTTAAATTATTACTGTTAAGTCCAGTATGTATATATAATAAATCGATTTCTTAGGTTCATTACCGTATGGAGACGGGACCAATACAAGAGTTGTGAAACAAGAGCCATCTATATCTGTCAAGTATGAATTTTGTTTTTCTTGTCATATATACTAACATACATAATACATTAATCAATATAATTATGAATTCCAGGATTGAGGACTCTAAGATTGAGCCTTTCGCTGATGGGAGATCGCCGACACCTCTATCAGCAGGTGGGACGAAAGTATTAACTAGTTTATTTATCTTTTTTCAGAATGTGTTTACATATATGCAAATACGTATATCTTTAAATCATATATGTATATACTTTCCTCTCTTTCTTTTTGTAATTGTTTTGGCTTGTAGTTTTTGTATGTTTTATCCGATCACTTTCGTGTAACTATTCATATCACCCAAATTTGGTTTACTATGAATTTGTGGCTTTTGCCCTTCTACATGCTAATGCACTTAATGGAAGTAAAAGATTTAATTAGCATATATAATTAGTATGAAACATGCTATTATGTTATGTGTATATTAACTCCCACTGTTTTACTTGTATATTTCCAGGATCAAAATCCGGTACTAAGAAGGAAACTGACGACATGGATGATTTACTTCCAAGTAATCCTCTCTCGGCTGGTAAAAAGGCTGCCGGAGCACAGGTTAAGGAAGCCCCTGATGTGGGTAACATAAATGCTGAAGGTATATATACGTATACATGGTGTGCGCGCATGCAGGCATACATATCTAATCATCTTTTAAACAGATGGTGGACAAAGCACTCGTAGCTTGGGAAATAAGAAACCGAAGCCTGCGGTTGACGATACAAAACCGAGTCCTTCAGCAACAGGTAATATATATTATGTGCATATATCCATACACGTACATAAGAAACCGTCCCCTTCTTTATCGTGAAATACCCACACATATTCGCCAGTATATACCGTATATACACCTACAGACCTGGGTTTCACACATACACCGAGCCGGATACACGTTGTATACGCATATAATACATATATAATTGTGTACAGATATAGCTAGTGGATACAATCCAAAGAGGCAGGAGTTCGATCCTGAATATGACAATGATGCGGAGCTCCCATTAGCGGAGATGGAGTTTAAAGATAATGACACAGAAGCTGATCGTGAAATCAAACTGCAATGCTGCGTATTTATCTTACAAGGTATATGTAGACAATAGTACAGTTTCTATAATAAAAAAATTATGCATGCCTATAATTCTATATAGTTTGGGGTTGATTTGATGTATTTACATATGTTGTTGCTTATGTGGTGTTATTTATGCACATATTGTAGTGATTACTATATTCGACTATGTATTGAATCTTATTATTAGCTATCTATCTATCTATCTATCTATATATAATCATTAACATACAATTTTATATAACTCCTGTTTTACTAATATTACTTAAATAACAATATATGTTGTGCGCGTGCAGGCTTGACGAGAGAAAACGGAGGAAAGAGTTTATATTAGAGAGGAATTTATTAAACTTAAAACGGCAGCAAGGATTGGACAGAAAACGCACAAAGGAAGAGAGAGCTTCATCAAAAGAGCAGAGTTTTTCTTCGTTATCATTCGACAACTGACCACGAAGCATTACTAAATGGCCTTTGTAACGAATTAAAACTCCGTCAGCGTATTGACGAGCTGCAGGTACATATTGTACACACACACAACGTATTATATATGCATATACACATGTAGATTTGATATATACACAATGATCATGTATACGTACAACGACATACGTATGCATACACAGATATGCATACTTACAGGCACACGTTTACATACACTTATATGCACTTACCTGTTTTTGTATGTACTTATCTGGATGCATTTACACACACACACACCCACACACATATATATATATTATATATATGTATATGTATATATAAATATGTATTATTTGCAGGAATATCGTAGTGCAGGATGTCATACATTGGCCGAGGGCGAGGTTTACATGACGGAGAAGAAAAAACGTGTTCAAGAGAACCTTAGGAAGAGTAGGGAGTTTAACAAAATTACAAACAGAACAAACCGAAGTGGTAATTAACTTAATTGCATATACACACGCAAGGATAACGTATAACGTAACGTGGATAACGTGGATTTGACAATGTTGCAGGTGTGAGTAAGGATGGTGAGCCTTCATCTTCAGGTAACCTATAAACTTATGTGTATGCGCATCAGTATAAGCTTTGTGTATGTATTATAACATGCATGCTTGTGCGTCCATGTTTATGCTATGTAAAACATATTCAGCTCTTGTGGAACTGTAGGCTATGTGTGATTGATTATCTTATCTAATATATATATATATGTGTGTGTGTGTGTGTGTGTGTGTGTGTGGTGTGTGTGTGTGTGTGTGTGTGTGTGTTACTTATAATACTAGGTTCGTGATAATAAGCAGGTAAATGTTGATGTATCCACTTAATAATTGACTGAAAAAACTTGTGTTATGTCTATTGTATTATTATATTCAACATGTGAAATTTGGTATTAGATCTTATCCAAGCTATATATATATAAAGCTCTCTTTTCAAGGTTTAGTTAATGTTATTGATATCTAATTTTTATGTATACTACAATAAACATATTAAAACTGCTTTATTTCTAGGTAATACTAGAGATGTGCAAAGGAGTCGAACCGGTGCTCCTGGATTATCCAAGCTTCCTACTGTGGGGGTTAATACCACAAAGAAAGGCAGCGGTTTTGCCACGTCTGAGATCTCTGGCTTCCCTGGTACTGAACTCCTTTCTATTGCGGTAAGTATATATCATGTATGCACGTGCGCATGTGGAGAGAGAGAGAGAGAGAGAGAGAGCATATAAAACATATATGCATTCTTAAATGCATATATCCTTATTTTAGTTAAATGACAAGTTTCGAAGGAGTCTGTATTTAACCCAAAGACTAACTGTACTCAAAAGCCGTAATGTGTAATATATTTAGTTATATATTATGTTTTATGTGACTTAAATTTGGTTAACTACACACGTGCGCACGCTCACGCACGCACACAGACACGCACACACTTTGTGTGTGAGGCTGCATGACGAATTTCGTGCGTAGCTAGTATAGAAGCACGTGGAGGATCAACCTGTCTTATTATTATTATTATTCATTAATAGTTAACAATAATAGGATGGTGTATTATGTTTTTTCAGGAGCGGGACTTATGTTTTCAGCTGAGATTATTACCAGCTCATTATCTGAAAATAAAGAGATTCTGATGCTAGACAGCATGGAGAAAGGCTCATTACGACGCGAGGTTTGGTTTATGATAGTTTATTTCGTATAAATTATGCATTATTAAATTCTTTATCTAATTATATAGAAGATAAATATATTAACTTTTTAATCTAGTTATACATTACAATTAAGTTGATCTTGTAAGGACGCGTGTCTTTGTTTTAAGATTGACACGTCGAAAACGGAGCGTGTATTCGATTTCCTTTGGAAGATGGGCTGGATTGAGGTTCAAACTTCTAACGAAATGCTTCTTAGTTATTAAACACACTCAAGGTTGTATATACATAGTCAAAACACGCACGCACGCACCACACGCCACATATCTACACTTGCTTCTATCATTGGGTGTGTTGTTTATTGTGAGTGAATGTAAGATATATATATAAATTATGCATCGACAGATATATATAATTGAGGGACATACATCCTAATAAAAACCATATAATGTCATAATTTTATAAAATCCTGATGTCTTTTATTGCACGTGTAATCCGCTGGCAGGAAGATCTAGTTACTTAGTCGTTGAGAGGGTAAAAAGGGTAGTGGGAAAGGGGAAAGGGTATCGCAATGGCGCTCTGTTCCTCGGCCAGTTTTGGGACGATGGGGCTATCCGGAAGTATGAACCGGTGTGGAATTCGGAGAGGAATTGGAACAGTCCGGCAAGGGACTCGTACTCTATTCGGATTGAGCCTCAAGGATATACTACCATCCAATGGCAGCCGTGTATTTGCCTCTACATGGCTTGAAAATTCGTAAGTTGTCACACATTTTTTGTTGTTTCTTTCGTTTTTTTTGTATGTTTTACACATCTTAATTAAATACTTATCATATTTCAACAGCTTTTCTCAGTCAATTTACTTATGGGTTCATCTAAATCTCTCGCTCTCTCTCTCTCTCTCACACACTCACACACACACGCATGTGGAGACATGCACGGGTTTGTGTGTGTGTGCGTGTGTGTCTGTGTATGTTTGAACATATACTTATGCTGTTTCAGAGCACAAGCGGACGTGGATGTTCCTCTTTCCTTGGCATGGGATATGTGGAGTGAGCGAGAAAATATGGTTCAATGGATGCCTTGGATTTCTTCTGTCAAGGTATAACATAATTTAGTTTTAGCTGATATAATTAATAAAGCTTTTCATATAGGAAATCACAAAGAAATCATGCACCACCGTTTAATAGAGGAAATCATACATTAATAGAGCCATATATGCGCAGTTATATATGTTGGCAGACACACACACACACACACTTATATTTGAATCAGGTGCTTAAAGATAATCCGGAGCTATCAAGATGGACACTGAGAACGGAAGCATTTGGTCAGAATTTTGAATTTTCATGGCTCGCTCGTAATTTACAAGTAAATTTTATTATTTCTATATATATAAAATATTAGTCTTATATGATGTTGACTGTTGTATAATCAATTCAATTATCTAGTAACTTAAGAGGAAGCATATTCTTTTTGCAGCCCATTCATCACCAAAAAATACATTGGCGTTCAGAAGACGGACTTCCAAATCGGTAAGCCATATATGTAGGTGTGTGTGTGGTGTGTTACATTAAAATGATGCTATGCAGAGTAAAGTTACGTACACAAATACATGTCCAAGTGCATACAGGATAATGAAGTGATATATATACGTTGCATTTGTGTATGTATATATACACAGACAAACAGAAGAAACAAACTAGTGTATTAGCATAATTACCCACCGATACACACACCTTCATGCATGCACACACACACAACATATATATAACAGAGAGAGAGACAACAGAAGAATAATGTAGTGATTTGAGTAATCTTTGCTTTTATAGAGGTGCTGTTCGGTTCTATCCTCGAGGCTCATCTTCTTGTCGTGTTCAAGTGAGTTTCCTCTCTTTATATGTATATACATGTGCTAAGAATACTCAATGCAGCTTACAATCTCTTATGAGGTTCCGGATTTGTTGGCACCTATTGGCTCGGTAAATATTAAATTTCATTATCTTACCTGTGTGCGTGCGCGTTGGTTTGGTGTGTGTGTGTGGAGAGAGAGATTATGTACCTTCGTGAAATAAGAATTTCGTAACTAATGTAGTGTTAACTTGAATGTGACAGCAGGCTTTGTCCCCTTTGTGGATGGTGTATTGAAGTCAGACTTGGAAAGATTCGCCAAGCTTGCACAGGAAACTGCTGCCGTGAACAAAGGGTAGATTTACCCCATCTCGTATTTCCATGCTCTGCTCATATTCCTTTTATTCTCTCTCTACACACACACACATGAAGAATCATAGTACCCCTATAGTTTATTACAAAGTTATATAAAAGCTCTTGCTTATATACAATTACAGTTTAAATTATATATATTTATATAGACATGTGGATATAAGTTAAATGCTTACTAATATTCCACTGCTTGTAGCAATTTAATTAAGTGTATGTATATTAATCAGAGATCACTACGAATGTGCATTAAACTTGTATGTGAAACTGACGCTTTAGTTTTTAAATTGTCCAGATTGGTTTAATATACCATTTATTAGGTATATAATGGTCAACGGTATATAGTTCTGTATGAAATGTACACATTGTTTGGTTATATTATATAATACTAAGTTTGATATTTTCCTGCGTGTGAATGTTCAAGCAAATCTAATTTTCATACGTACATAATACGCAGTGGTATTGATTATTCAACCTTGACTTCTTCACATTCGGACAAGTATATTTAATAGTCATGTTAATAATTTACTATAGTTTGAATTCCCTAAATAATTACACAATTTAATTTTTATGATTGATAATAACCCTCGGGTCCGGTACAAAACTATCAAATTGTCAAATAAATTGTGGAAATGTTGGAAATAAGGTAACTCTCTCCTTTTCATAAATTCAGAATACGACACGTAAGTATCAAAGACTATTTCTTAAGCACGAACTTTCCACTCCGTTTGGAATCAACTATCAATTATTTCCTATATAAAAATCATATATTATAAGGGATTATTAATACATATATGATGGAATTCAATAAGGGCGAGGCAATTAGAGAATGCACCATGTGTGGAGATATCGGGTTTCCAACTGAATTGTTCCCTTGCACTACATGCCGGGATAGATATCAACACAGGTAGTATGTTTGTATGTGTGTACACACATATGGAACATACAAGCAACGATTGTTCATTGTTCATTGTGTATATATATAGGGAATTCTAATGTAGTATATAAAGCCGCACACACACACACACAACAAGGTTTTGAACAAACATATATACAGATGCATATATGGATGATCAAACACATACAAGCGATGCTTGCTCTCTCTCCCTCTCTCTCTCTCTCTTATATAATATATATATATATATATATATATATATAACATGATTTATATTCTAGTGGGGAATTTTAATGTAGTATATAAAGAAATGTCGTAGTTACACACACACACACATACACTAAATGTATATACAATGTTTCAAACACACATAAATGTTTCAGGTACTGCAGTGATTTATATCCAGGGAAGGAATCACCAAAAGATATGCAACTGGTGTCTACATAAAACATATAAAAGACTCTCGAACAAATTGGGAACAGGAATAAAGAAAATATTACTAAATGATTATAAAACTAAAAATTTGTAAACTGAATGGTAAACTGGGTGGTAAACTTATTAGAACGAAGTCTGAACAAGTGGAATGCAGAAGGCAGCAGTGTAGCAATAATAGAGGGAGTGCTAAAAGATATAAGCTGCTCTCTCAGGTGTCCTGTTAAGTCTATTCTTTTCAGGAAGCCAAATGTAAATAAAATTGCTACAGAGAATTATATATATATATATATATATATTTGACTCCTATTTATCTAACGAACACACCATACGGTCCACATGACTTAGAGAAAGTCTTTTCATGCAAAAGAACTTTCAAATTCAACCACAATGACCATAGAAGTGTGTGTGCGCGTGCGTGCCTGTGTTTGAAAGTATTATATTAAGGAACAGTATTCATGAGAAAGACCCTTTACAGTATACGTACCCCACAAGTAGTGTCAAGCACGCACCCACACACACGCACGCTAAAGTCACATATGGCTGCGAAAGGACGGGTATTTATATACAGAATGACTTGTACATGTATTAGAATATGTGGAGGATAATATCAACCTATACAGGCTATGTATACGTCCATATGCACACATACGTTTGCTGTTATGTCTGTGCATACACAGACGTGTAAATACATACATAATGAGGTTTATGGGGCCAAAGCTAATATATGTAGTGACCTATACTCACACAGACACAGACACAGACACACACACACACACACACACCCAATATATAAATGTAAAGTTAGTACCTGGAAAGAGAAAAGCAACCATGTTACATACTTCGTTCATGGAGCGGTCCCTGAAAAAACTTACGTAGAAAATGCAATCAGTAACTAGCTAAACATGATTAAGTGTAATAAAACCCGGGCAGTGGTGGTGCCATCGTATTCACTACGTGTCCATGACCACAGCAATATGGTGGTGCTTTCTAATAAAGTCCTTGCGGCTCCATAGAAACAGCACAGGTGGCTGGTTGTTCTCCTGGTTTATAACGTTGCCATTTGTATCCGTTGAGCCTGGTAAATAAAATGCCTGCAAACAAGTAACTTTGTCAGTATATACGCACAGACAGATATGGGTATGCGTTTGTATTATTATAAGATATATATATACACATTATAACCACATAACGTTCTGTATAGAACGTTATATACTAAATGTGGTGAAGTTAAATAGTGCTTAAGTTGAATTCATACTCAAAATTCTTAAAAAGAATGATGATTTAGTTGGCATATAATGCTCGATATTGTGCACAAACAGGCATACATACATAAAAAATAAATGATTCATATAAATAGTTCAGCGACGACACTCCCCGTGCGTGTTGCGTGCGTGTGTGTGTGTGTGTGTGTGTGTGTGTGTGTGTGTGTTTGTGTGTGAGAATTGGACAATATGTACATTACATGCTCACGTTGTATTATTTATACACATATTATACTATAGTTGAGAATATATAACAGATAGAGATTATGAGAATATCATAATATATAGATATCATATAGTTATACATCTTATATCCACATTCTTGATAAACGTGAATACTCTTTCAAAGTTGGTTTATCGAGGTAACAGTGCAGAACAACTAAGTTAAGAAAACAGGAATGTAATATATAAGCTCCAAAGTTTGTAATAAACATATCATGTTCGGATATTGTTCATAATAACAATAACCATATAGCACATAGTTTCCAGATATTGACTGTTCTTATATTGTTATGTTATATAACACTTGTATGAACAATATTGGTACATATAGTATATTTTATTAGCATAAATAACACATTAGCCATCAAATGCAAGGATCACCCACACACGGACGAATGCTACATATAAAGTATGAAAATGTACTCCAACTTACAGGTCCTCGTAGCAAGATGTCGTCCTTCCATAAAAGCTCGTAATGTATCCCTGGACTGCAAAATTAATTTAAGTTATGAAGATATACAGCACGCGCGCGCGCGCACACACACACACAGCACGATACATCTCATACATAAATATCCACATATATTATAAGCATAATCTACAGAATTCTCTCTCTCTCTCTCTCTCTCTCTAGATAGACGACCTTCTCGTTTCCGGAGGAGCAATCAGAACAATGAGCTTTGGGGCAAATGTAGCAGAATGCTCTGCAAATCTGCTAGCAGTCTCAGCACGTACTCCGAAGGGAGGGTTCAAGCCTATGATCTGTAAGATTATGTAGAAAGTTTATTGAACGTTATTTGACTAGTTATTTAAAGCATAGAACACATACGCACACAGCACAGTTATTAAAATCATATACAACTTACACATTTATATTCTACATGTGTATGTATATGCATTGACATAACATTTATTTATGCATATGAATACGCACATCTATACACACGCAAGTATATATATATATATATATATATAGAGAGAGAGAGAGAGAGAGAGAGAGAGACAGACAGACAGACAGACAGACAGACAGACATTTCTCTATGTATATGACCATGTGTGTGTGTGTGTGTGTTACTAATGAAACATACGCGAATAAAGAGACAGCACTTACAAGCTGTTCACCAGGAGCGACCTCATGTCTTTGGACAGTCATATAGTCTCGTTGCTCAAAGTTAAAAGTGTTCTAACAACATGAAAGAGTGTTATACGATAAAATACTTCTATGTTGATCCAAAAAAATCACTCCTACACGCTTACTTGTGGTTGTATGATGTCAAAGTTCTTAAAGTGGCAGAACTTCCTGTCTTGTTGCAGGTCCTCGAACATCAGCCTTGAGAAATCATTCGCTCCACAACAGAAGTCGACTATCTGCATAGACATAACCACAATAAATTCATGTGAATGTAATGATCAGTTACTTATCATTAGTGCGCGTCATAATATTATTATGAGACGCACTAATAATATGATAAAATACGTGTATACATGCACGTGTGTGTATACGAGAGAGAGAGAGAGAGATCCCATACCATATCTCCATTTTCCACGTAGCAACAAAGCCTTTGAACGATCTGCAAAATCATAACAGAACATGGTATGACAATATAGTACTATAACCATAATATAGTGTACTGATTTATATATTTTAATACATTATTCACTTTCAATAATAATAAAAATAGTTATCTGGTGTAACGCGTTACTAGTATGGTATATGGTATTAGCAAGTAAATAAACTTTGTGGTGTGCGCGCGTGCATGCTCTTGCGTGCGTGTGTGTGTTACCTCGCGCAACTTCTCAACTTGAGTGAAGTGTCGGCCATAAGAAGAATACCTCTGGCCATATAGAGCTGGGGAGAGATATACTCTCAAAGACTCCCTCAGGTTCTCGAAAAACCTAACATTGGTTGGAGGGAATATACATTTTGCTTCCTCTACCTTTCCACCTCGTGCAAGACACTGTGAAGCCTTCTGAAATGCCTGTAAAAGAGATTTAAGTCAATCGATAATAGTTATATGTGTGTTAAAGTAGGACTTAATGACACAATGCACGCTCTCAATCTAGACTTGTCATCATATACCAAGACCCTAAAGAACCTATGCATTTTATAAACCACTATTTACACTATTATATATCATTATAAACAACTTAGTTTTATACACTAGTTTTCGAAAAGTTGTAAATCAGTTACATATTAACTGTTATGCCATATACATGCAAGGACGCATGGGTGCATTCTTAGCATCTAAATAAACTGTTCATTAAGTGTATGTCTGTGTATATAGGTAGAGACACACGGCAGATTGTATAGCTAGCAGGTGACCTGTTGTATTTGGTGCGATATGCGGATGCACGAGAGAAAGGCTTACCCCTCTCCCTTGGATAAAGGGGATTATGTGGGAGACCCCCTAGGACACGGAGAGTAATCAAGGAAGATCAATTAAGTGTGAAATAGTATTGTTTTATAGTGTCCGGGTTTACAGTCTAATGCTTGGGATAGCTTAACAGCACGCACAATCCGAACAGCTTTCACATGCTAAAATAGAACAAAATTGATAAAACTGTGTACTAGCATACACAAGCATACGCACACAAACACACAACTAGTATACTAATGAGCTTACTTAGTACACAAACTTACACGTAAAATTGACAGAATTTTGCCATGCTGAATATTTTGTTAGCAGTCCTGCCCACGGTGCTCGGATTTGTGAGTTTTCCAGTAATGTCCTCCATTTTAACCGTGTTCTTTGCCTTCTCCATTATGGACTTAACTCTATCAACAGTAAAATGAAAACCAAGTTAATAAGCCTCTTGAATTTGTGCCTTATGTTGCTTGCATATAAATATGTACGTCGGTATACAGGTGTCTATAATATACTAATAAAACTTACACGTCTTCAACTTCTTCCTTTTTAAAACGGAGAATCTTCGGTTTAGTCACCATGGGGGTGTGCTGCTCTCGAGGTGTAGATGTACGGTCGACTCGAGTCGGTGTAGGGTAATGCTCGACTCGAGGTGTAGGAATATACTCGGTCTTGCGTTTAACTCCAATTGTTGACGACTTTGGGACTGCGACAGTTAGCGGTTTTACAGGGGGAAACCTCAAGTGGTTTCTGTGAGGTGTATTGAGCTCCGAGAGGATTTCGTGCTTACTGCAAACAAAAATAACTCAGTGTCCTATTGTATACTCTAGTACATAAAAGCATAGATAATATAATGTACATCTACCACTACTTATCCGTCGGAGGGTATGGTCAGTCTCATATTCTCATACATAACGTTGAATAGCGTAATGGTATAAGACAGGGCTAGACATTGTTTCCACACGGTTTATGTCCATCTATTGACAATCCTTAACATGTATATTAATCTACAATACTATCATTAATTCATATGAAAAGCTGCATCCAGAACTTACAAGCAAAACAGAAATCTCGCTTCACCAACGCGCCAACCTCGAACCTCTCTACCTTCCTCATGGTCATCTTCGTAGTTATCTTGTTCATTATCACCATCGAATTTGATCCGTGAACTGAAATTAAACACAAAGGCACATCAATGCTCCCTCCCTCCCTCTCTCTCTCTCTCTGCAGCTTACTTGACACATTTACGGTGCCAAGCTCGAGGGCATCGTCGACAAGGATACAACCGCATAGCCTCCTCTTCAAAAGATTCACGCTCTGCAATTCTGACCTTTACTCAACGTAAACAATATGACTGCGTTTGCGTCTCTCTCTCTCTCTCTCTCTCTCTCTCCTCTCTCCTCTTCTCTCTCTCTCTCTATCTATCTATCTATCTATCTATCTATCTATCTATATCTGTGTGTGTGTGTGTGTGTATCGATATAAAATAATACGTCTGGGAAATATGCATACCACCACATTTGTGACACTTATGAACAGGACACGTGAACCCTTGGGCATCCACTTCTGTTTTCAGCAGTTTCGAAACGCAGGGAAGATGATAGAACCGGCCGCAGAATGCTACATCACACATGAAAACCTGCACGTATAGCATATTGCATGTTGATCATAGTATGTATAATATATTATATACTCATTATATATGTACTACCTCTTGTTCTGGAGATTCCGAGCGTCCAAGACAATTACACACGGAACATTGGTGCCGGTGGGACTTGCAGTTGTCACAATAGAACTTCCGCATTCGCTGCAGGGAAGTCGCAATACAAGAGATTATGTTAAATAGCGTGCAGAACAGAAATATAGGTACATTCATCGTATGCATCTTTCGTTCTTCTCATTAAATATCAAAATATGCTAATGTATATACTATGTGGATACTAATACTGCTCTTGCACATTTCTAATATATAGAGTTTACCTGTACTTCATAGTCTGTGAGTCCGAGCGACTTGCATCTTGATGACGATTGAGCTGCTGCAGTTCTGGTTCCGTGAAACGATCGCATACACGGGCCATCGCAGCTTTTCCAAACAAACATTTATATAAACACATGTAATCCGCACGCACGCACATTAAAACCCATATTTAGAAACATACCAAAGCAAGTCTCCACCGTCATCGCAAATCGCACAGATAGGTGATGAACCAAGCTCATCGAAATGGAACCCCTCAAATTCCTCGCTGAAGAAACAACAAAAAATGTATTAAACCGTGAAAGGAAAACAGATAAAATCGTACCCTTCGCCTTCAACCTCCATAGCGCTGAAAGAAACCTTTGCCGATGGGGCGATTAAGCTCAAGCCGGGAGGAAAAACAGGATTAAGCCTACCGGTTCTCGCTGTAAACACAAGCCGCGATTGAGCTGTTGCAACCTGTGAAGAAGACCGATAATGAAATAAGAAAAAAGATGAAGAAAGACGATCAAACCTCTCATGGCTTCAGAAATCCGCAAGAAAACCGGAAAAGGTGCGATCTTTGAGGAAAATGACCTACATTCACCCATTACCTCTGGGAAAAACAAGGAAGAACATGAACAAAGCATCAGAAAAACAGAAACAATGAAAATATTTGTAAGAAATCGTGAAAAGACCTACATTTACCGATTATCTGCGAAAATCCATGAAGAAAAATGAAATCGCATCGGAAGAAACGCCGTACCTTTGCCGATTGCGATCTAGCCATAAAAGAACGAGAACCTGTATAAGAAATCACGAGAAAATCGCCAAGAGCGTACCGCTACCTCGGCCGCCTCGAAAACTCCGGCTTCCTAGCTGCGTAGCCTAAACCCCGTAACTAACCCATTAAACAATATAAAAAGTTACTTAAGGGTTATTAAGGGCGCATTTTTAATTTTAAGGGCATTGCTCTGTTTTGACCTCTGTTTGCCCTAACCCTAATTGGGTCGGAGTAGGGTTTGTTGCAGAGAGCACGATGGGTGTGGCGACAGCAGCTCCTGGCGGCACGCCCTGCTTTACATTTCGCCGTATACATTCTCAGCTATTGGCATAGCGATCTCCATTGGCGTCTCCGTGTTGGGCGCTTCCTGGTGAGTAAAAATTTGTATGAAACCCAGTTCGATCAATTGAGATGTTTTATACTCTCTCTGTATCTATCTATGATAGTAATTGTGAACCATAATATACAGATACACACATATACATGTGTGTTTGTATTAATAATGATACCTGTGCAGGGGGATATACGTGACAGGTAGTAGTCTCATTGGTGCAGCTATCAAAGCTCCAAGAATCACTTCAAAGAATCTCATCAGGCAAGTGTAGAAATATTAATCCACAGACACGCATATGACACATTGTGTGTGTATGCACGCGTTGTTGTACATATGTGTGTGTAGCATGTGTGCATATGTTTATTTATACTGGTAAAGATCTTGCTGTCTGTCTTTGCATCTTTCTATACATATATACTTCAACTTCCTTAGATATGTAAACGATACACATACATATATACGCATGAGTTGGCTTTATTTTTGTTTACAGTGTTATATTTTGCGAGGCTGTTGCCATATACGGAGTCATAGTTGCCATTATCCTGCAGACGAAACTAGAAGCCGTTCCTAAAGACTACCAACATTCAGCCGAGGCAATGCGTGCTGGCTACTCGATATTTGCCTCTGGCATCATCGTTGGTTTTGCGAATCTTGTGTGTGGGTACGTCTCACACCACACACACACACACACACACATCTCTCTCTCTCTCTCTCTCTCTCTCTCTCTCTCTATATATATATATATAGTTGCATTTGTTTGTATTTATTGGCACATATATTAAGTTCTGTATGTACAGACTAGACAGAAATACCCACAATATAGTGTATATATAGACATATATATCTACACATGTGCATATATATATGTATATGTGTGTATGCAGGATATGCGTGGGGATAATTGGGAGCAGCTGTGCACTATCTGATGCACAAAACTCGACGTTATTTGTGAAGATATTGGTGATCGAGATCTTTGGGAGTGCACTTGGATTGTTTGGTGTTATTGTTGGGATTATAATGTCGGCTCAAGCAACCTGGCCCAAAGCTACTTAAATTCTTTTACTTGTTTTGTTTATGTATAATTAACCCAATAAATAAATGATTATAAACTTTTGTACCACACTCTCGCTGAATAACGTATTAATAATAATTTATATTAACATGTTATTTAGTATTAATAAAACTTAATTACCTTTTTCTCCCTTAACGGGTTGTGGTTGTAGTTTAGTTGGTTAGAATCTCACGTTGTGGCCGTGATGACTTGGGTTCGAATCCCAACAACCACAAAAAGATTTATATTATTCAATTTAAGTTAAGCTGAATTAAAAATGCTTAATTTTTTGTTTTTTAAGTGACAATTATTTTAATTTTATGGTACCTGTTGAAGTCATGTTATATGATAGGGACTACATATATATATTTTTTATTTCTATAAAACATTTATATATACTGTATATAATGCAGCCAACCTTGACTTTAACATCGTATAAACATAAACATATATGATAATGACATATTTCATAGCTGACACAGTGTATCTAAGTCGAAATCTACCGACCTTTAACGATGAATCCGCTAAAACACACATCAGCGTGCGTGTGTGTTCCTGCATACAAGGTCAATAGGGTCCAGGTTCGATTCCTGGGCCACACCACTTTCAACCCCTTGAAAATTTCTCGCCATGGTTTTTATATCGATCACAGATCCAAGGTAATTTCGATGGGAATTAAAACAAGGGCACAGAGAGCAGCTCTCAGAAGGCTGTCCGAGAGGGCAAATGCGCTCTCGGAGAGACCGTCTCCTTCCAATTCGGCCCATCTCGGACACCAACTAGCCGATCACTTGCGCGCCTGCGGTATGCCGCTCGGCCCTGGCCTGTCCGAGTCCGAGTTCGAACGGATAGAGTCAGTGTACGGCTCCGCTTTTCCTTCCGACCTTCGTACGCTTCTCTCGGCCTCCGTACCGTCCGGACCCGGGTTCCCGGACTGGAGGTCGGCGTCTCCGTATACTCTCCTTCGCTGGATTAATCTGCCAGTCTCCCTGATCTCGGAGAGTAGCGCGCAGTATGGCCGCCCGGTTATGATCCCGGTTTTTGGATTCTTCTTCCTTCCTGCTTCACCCTCTCGAGCGGGGAATCCGGTCTTTCTCGTCCGAGATGGGATTGTTGTCTGCTGTGGTGGAGATATCTGGGAATTCTTTAGAAAAGCATTCGTGGGGTGTGAATCCGATGAGGAACAGGAGGAAGAACAGGCTGAATTTCCATTTCGAATTGATGACGATGAGAAGAGGAGATGGTCTACGAGCGGGATGAGTTCTCACGAGGATCATCACTGGGGAAGAAACATAGACTCGTTAGCGAGGTGCTCGGTGGATATCCTCAAGAAGAATGCCAGTATGCGGAGGAGCAGCTTCAGCATTGAGAGTCTGACAGGGGAAGCCGACTGCACAGGATTGTGATGCGGAATCTGGCCAAGCAGAAGCAAGTGGTGAATTCTCCTTCTGGGTCGAGAAGGATCGAGTTCTGGAGCGATCTTGCTGAGAGGATGATGCGTGATCCTCACAAAAGGATCGATCTGTTTGGGCTCTCCATGTGTCTTTGTCGCTCTGATTCTGGAAGTCTGTTGTCGATCTCGGACTCGGGTTCTCGGATTTCGTCCTCGTTTTCTGGGATTTCAGGGGATTCTGTGGGAAATTCTTATGAAGCAGATGGGAATAGAGGGGAAGAATCCAAGTGGGTGTCTAGTTTTCTATCGGATGTGGCTGCTCGGCTACGGAGTGCTGGGTGGGAGGAGAATGACATCATTGAGATGTTTGATGGATCGTCTCCCAAGTCGGTCCTGCAACAAGGTAAGCAGTCGGACTCGGACGAGGAACAGTCCGTGAGGATATGTACGTCTTTTTCCGCCTTGGATTCTTCCAGATTGTCCAAGTCTCTCACACAAGCCGGCTTCACTGTGCAGGAGGTGTCCGATATCATCAATCAAACAGTGTCCGACTGTTCATAGAATCAACATTTTCCTAATGTTTAATATTATTAACTTATACTAACATGCACGTATGGTATGTCTATGGTAACCTTAAACACTAAATTACGGCTTAACCCACTTTAAATTAAGGCTGAACCCTAACTTTCTACTAAATCCTAACGAACACTAAATTAAGGCTTAACCCGAACTTTCTACCCTTAAACAGTTCAAAATTCTACTCTGCGCCCTTTTCTGGCGTTGTCGCCCTTTACGCCCAGGACTCACCTGCGCATTCATTCTCTTTTGTTGCTCTTGTATTTTATTGCTATATATCATAGTATTGTATTTACTATATATCTTTAGAAGCTTCTCATATGTTTGTTTGTACTCTACAGGTGTGTGCGTGTGCGTGCGTGTGTGTATGTTTTAACGGCTCGACTCTGACAATAAGAACAGTTTTAAGATGACAACTGAACTACAAGCAACATGCAAAAGGGCGTCCTAGATTCTTTACACACAATTCAATAATAACACATGCACACATACACATACACGTACACATACACATTATATGTATACAGAAAGCAAACACTTTTGTGTAGCAGGGGGGAGGAAGAAGTCGTGTTGTACATAAGGGTAAAGGCTGCAGAGCGTACCTACCGAGTGCCACAAAAGAAGGCCACATAAAACGTGAGATTCCTTTCACATGTTGTTAGTGAAGAGAAATAAAACACTGCTTTTATTGTTTCAGGTCTATACATACGTCTTTATATCTCTATAGGCCTGCATTTTGGAGAACTAGATAGATATAATAGAAGAATATTCTGAAATATGAATGTTTTAAGATATTATTAAAATTTAAGATATTATTAAAATTTAAGATGGATATTATACATTTAAAATTTTAAAAAATAAAATAAAAATTTACACGTGTATTATATCGCTGACCCGCAGTCGGATTACTCAAATATATATATATATATATATATATATATATATATATATATATACCTTCCAGGACGTACAAACACTGTGTGTGTTTATATTACAATTAACGTTTAGAGAATTCCAATTTTAAGGAAAGTCTAATTGTTATTGTTTGCACACGTCCACACACACACACATACACAGAGTAGCTTTTCGTTAGTTTCTATAAATACTGCCAATTAATGGCAACTCACACACACTGGCGTGAAAGACGTGTATGTGTGAGTGAAAGAGAGAGAGAGAGTGTGTGTGTGAAACACATATGTTCCACGTCCTGGGTCTTGTACGGTGTATAGAGATGTATATCCGGTGGTGATAGCTAAGAAGTCTTGAACTATATGATAATATGCTTAATAACTAAATTATTTAATTTATTAATAAGCTTTATTTATGGCATAAGATAAATTCAATTTTACAATTTGTACTAATTTAACCGAACCAAGGTTTACCGTTCCGTGTTTTTTAAAGTACCAGGAATATGAAAAATACTTTAGTTAAAAAATTTTCAGTAAAAACATTTTGTGTTTTCTTTAATATTTTTCAAATAAATTCCACATGGATGATATATTCAAATAATATTATGTTTTCTTATAATTGAATAAGTTGTATAACCATGTCAGCATTATTTTATGCCACATTTTTGTTTTTTGCCACATTAGTATTATTTTACCACATCAGCATTATGTTTTACCACATTAGCACTTCTTTGATAAGTGTTTTTTAAACATTTGATAATTAAATTAGGAACCTAACAAATTGTTAACTGCCTATATATATATATATATAACTAACCATAGTTGTCGCAGTATCATTTCTAAATCCCTGAGTATATTCCCCTTCAAATAGTTCCATCTGGCCAAGTTACCTCCCGGGCATGAACTCACCAATATTGGCTGCCATGGATGTTGGTTGCAATCCCTCACCGTCCGATTGTGGTATCTCAGTTTTGCAAACTACTTCCCCTCTCACCTAAATAAATATATTCATTATAAATGCATGTATACGAGAGAGATAAGATATAACATTAGTAAATAACTATGATATATGAATGTCATATCTTAAGAGAATCATATTTTACACCAAGTTTTTATAGTGTTGTCCATACACATTTTATAGCTACACAGTGCATACATGTGTATGTGTGAGGGAGAGAGAGAAGAGAGATAAAGAGATGGGAGAGGAAAGAGAATGATTTACCAGATCATAATTGTAAATATCCCTATTGTAGGACCCGTCTAAATATATTTTTGTGCAGTGTTGGAGAATGAAAAATTAAGAATTTGATTAAACAATTAGTAAGTAAAATAAAAATTGTTCTCTTTGCATGTGTGTGTAGAAATAGCATCTAATCACGTTTGTAAAACCTCATGCCCTCCATATGTCATCAAAGATGATGTGGGACTCTCGTATATATCTGTAGTCCCATCTAAAAGTGGGCACCAATTGCTTCACAGACCTGTTATATGCGTTAGTATCACACACACACTTGTGGATTCATCATCACTTATGCATGCAATCATGAAAACTAGAAACTCATGGTGAAGACCCATGACCTCATGGCAGGTTCATATAAGCTTGACATTCGGGTTGTGGGCTCCCATATGGGTTGATTCCAACTCCATGCAGAAGCCACATCCAAGTGAAAACTTGGAGAAGCTTGCCAAAGCTGCAGTCAAGATGAGACTTCCCTCGAAAAACTTCTCCAAAAGTTCCTTAACAAGGGGAACTTGCTCATCATGAACAGTTTCAATGGATGGATTCAAGATGTTGCTAACAAGTTTGGAATACCCAAAGCTACATTTTGGAATTCCAATGCCATCAATGACATCCTTCACTTGAGGAGTCTTCCACGACTCATTGAAGAGGGATTTGTCCTAGTCTCTAGTGAGTTCCACCTCGCTTCTAGCTGGTTTTAGGGCTCATGAGACATGGTTTAATGTAGAGAGGAGAACAAAGGAGCCTATCACATTCTTGCCAGGGATTCCATCGATTCCAACTACAGATCTTCCGCTCTCCTTCTACTATGCTCATCGATAGTTGAGTTAATCATTGATGGAACAAGGTGGTTCCCAGTCAATATCAAACTTGATACTTCTCGGTATATATCAAAGTTAAGTATCAAGTTTGAGGTTGAGGTCGACCATGCAAGGAGAAGCCTCAACCTCACTTCTTTTTCTGTGGTATATGTGGCAGATTTGCATATAGTACACTTCCATCAACCACTTGTTGTGGTGGCCCAACAGCAACAACAGTAGTAGCACCCTGCAAGAATTGAAGTTAGCAAACAAAAGAAATGCCTATGATAACCTACCTCTATTGTTGAAAGCTCTTGCTGCAGTAGTTGTTGCAGTATCTATTGTAATGGCATATTATCTAGGAGGACGAGAGTTTAGTAACATACTAAGAATTGCTTGGTGTTGCACCTTGAAAATTGGAAGTTGCTTATTGCTTCTTAGCATGCTCTTTGACTCTGAGTGTTGTTGTAGTTGAGGCTCCTAGGCCATGTTCTAGTTGAGGCTCTCAAGCCAGGTTCTAGTTGAGGCTCCCATGCCAGGTTCTAGTGTTGTTGTAGCTAGGGTTGTCGAGCCAAGTTCAAGTGTTATTGTAGTTGGGGTAGCCAAGCCAGATTCAACATGAAAATCAATCGACATATTCCGAGCACGTCCTCTTCTTCATAGAGGCACTGAGAAGACATCTGCAGCAGCTACTTAAGTGATGAAGGATTGGGAAGCATAAACTTCCCCCACCTATGGCTGGCTGATTCATTGGTTCGCCACATCCAACGCCTCCACAGCAGCTTCAAATGATCGAGTTTCCTTCTTAAGTATCTGAGTGCTAGTTCTTGTGTCATTGCATTGTTCTTGAAACTAGCAATTATTGGCATCACACTCCTCTGGTGCCTCTACAATGGCAGAGGCATTAGGCTCAAAACTCCAGCTACGCTCAATATCTTCGTCCTCTTTGGGATCACTCTCAAGTAGTTCATGCTCGTAATTGTCACTGCATGTTAAGGCATTCCCATTCCAAAGTCGCTCGTTGCAAAACCTAAATACTAGCCTCTTTGCTCGTTCTGTTGTCAATCGGTTCTATTTTTGGAATGTATAAACTTGTACAAACTCCAATTCCACTCTAAAGCACTGTTGCTAGCCACTTGAGAGAGCAACCAGATTCCAATGTTCTGCAAAAGGAGCATGTTTCTTGTTTTCTTTGGAATTGCCACTCTTCTTCTTGAGGGGTTGGAGGTCCCACACTACTAGTCAGGGTTCCCCAACTCGACCAAAACTCCCACGCCTCCATTTGTCGTGTGCAAACCTGGTCAACTACCGTTTGAATGATCCCTTTCCAAAGGGGGGTTTGCCAATGCCTCGTCCCAAACGAGTAATTATCAAATGCCCGCTAACATGAAATCTTACTTTCATTGTCATTTTCACCAAAGTTTTGTTCAAGTAAAGCCTGAGGTGTGCAAGGGGCTCGTGCTCTAAATCATCGTCCTAACATCATCGCGGTACTCTGGATTCAAGCAATACCTGACACCAAAGATCGGAGAATAATGTGCATTCCTCTTCCTTAATGCAATATGTCATAGTTGTAACTTGGTGGGTTGACTACCTGGGTAAAGATTGTAGTATATGTGGGCAAAAAGACTCAAGCGTAACTGAGTTATCATGACCAGGGGCCCTTTCATAAATACCAATTGGCCCTTTACTTGTTGGCATAAGGGGAGAGGGAAACGTTGTGACACAATATTTGCCATCTCTTATCGTTGTGCACTTATCAAGAAGGAATCGGACTTGTCTGTTTCACTTTCCTATTGCAAAGCTTTGATAATTCCTAGCCACATCGCATAAAACTTACCAAGAGTTGGTGCCTTGCGATCAAACAAGCGGATTGCAATGTAAAACAGCCTCCAAAGCCTCAAAAGAGTGGCTAGGTCTCACTAGAAGCTATCATTTATGATTGTAGACTTCGCAAGTAAAGACCCTTAAAAACTATTGGAGCCTTCCACCTACTTGTATTCCCATTCTTGAAACTTTGAGCAATTCAAAGCAGATCAAATAGAAGACTTCATCAAATGTAGTTTGTTGCAAAGCAAGTCTTCACAAGCAATTGAAGCTCCAACTTCCTTGTTCATTGCTCCTATAGATTGCAAGAACCTGCGGATGTGTGACAATGAACTTTGAGATCTGGTGCCCTCTGTAGACAATGTTGCCTATGTAAGATAGTTTGTTCAAGTGAGCTAAACACAAGGTTTAAGGCATGGCATTGGCATTCGAAGCTCCATATGGAAGGAAACCTGCTCTTGATCAACTAGCCAACAGTTTTGCAATTCGACACATTGTCAAATATGATGCAGAAAACTTGTCAGCACCACCATGCTCGTCATTGATGTCCCTTATGTACGTTCTTATTTGTCTTGCGATGTTTTCCCCATTGACAAATATTATGTTGATGAGATGCCACTTGTTGATGTCAGACCAACTGTCTAAGACAAGAGCAAAAGGATGCACAGTCATATTCATGATCTGCCTTTTTACCTTGGTGAAAGTTTCCTCCCAAGCTCACTCCAAGAATGTTTCCCGTAATGCTATGTAACTTGGAAGTTTGAAATCTAGACCATATCGAGCTGCAAATTCAGCAATGGCTTTAAAGGCTTCACATGTCGATGGATGTTGAAAGACATGGAGCAAAATGCCAGTGCCAAAAGCAAAAAGAGCCACTGCATACTAAGTTTTCTTTAAGTCGTCTTCGTTGCAGTTGCATAGCGAGGGGCCTAGGTTCCCGAGATTTGGAAAGACGCTGGTGTTGACATTGTTGTGCCTATGCTGCCCTCACCACTCAATTGGCCACCTTAATCAAGCCATCTATCTTTGTCCCTTGACCTTGATTGGCTCCCATGACGTCCTTGCTTTGGCGGCGGTGGTGTGATGAAATCTTCCTAGGCTGAGGATCATGGAGCATTAGGAAATTGTTTGGCCAACATCTTCTCTACGATGTGCATGCGACGAGCTTGAGATGTTCTTCTTTTCCCATCTCTATCTTTTATTGCTTTGCTTGCCGAGCACGTTGTCTCTTTTTAACATAGAGCAGATCAATACCCTCAAGGGTCGCTTGTGCTGCCTTCCAACTAGAAGAATGGTCTGTGCATAACTCGGCACCTCTACACAGTAGGTAGAGGATATGAGCTCTCACTCTCATTGCTGAACTGGAGCCCTAATACTTGTAGAACCTGCATGCTACCTCACAACTCCATCTACATCCTTCTCACCAGGCTATAATGGTGGAAGACTTGCAAATTCATCTAGCCTTCGGTCGCAATTAGCTTATGTGTCATGAGTATTTTGTTGTGGTTGCTTCCTTCTCATCATCATGTAATCCCATTTTGGGTTGTGTAATTACCACCATCCGCAGTCCTTCAGCAAGGACGCACTTGTTGCTCCTTGCCGCCCCTAAAGGAAGAGCCATGATTCGAACCCCAAACCAGTTCACATGTCAGAGTTTTTACCTGGTGCCACAAAGGCGGCTTGCCAGGTGCCAACCCTGGAATCCCCTCTCTGGAAACCCCACGGAATCTGGTAAAGTAACCCGTATTAGGAACCCAACCCTTAGGAACTTAAACCCTAACTGACCAAGTCCACGAACGAGACTCACCTTGTGAATCAGGATGCACGGACTAGCCGAGTTATAGGTGTTGTTCCTAGCTTGGCGTGGTTGAGGCGGCCGGAGCAAGGCCTCAACCACTAGTTCTGCGGAACGTGAACTCGGGCAATACCTTTGAGCTTGCGAGCAGGTTTTCGGACCAAGGAATCTGGCTAACTCCTTGGAAGTGACGTGCCCTTGTCTCAAAGGCAAGATCCTGCCAACGATAAGGATAGTCTAACCCTAGGGTGGGTTGTACCCCTGTCGTGTGGAAGTTTGGGCGGCACAACAGAGGGTTGCACCTTGACGACACAAGCTTAGCTTGCACCGGTAGGAGGTTAACGAGCTCTCTTTTGAACCCAGGAAGCCTCACTACATATACTCTACCTTATTTATGTGACGGACCCCCCCCCCTGTTTACCTAAGTGAGTAAGTGGGCTGGCACGGAAATGCCAGCCCTTAGAGAAAATGGTTGTCCTAACCTAATCCTAAACCTAACCCCTAGGGGGGGGTTTAGGACGTGGGGTTAGGGCAACCCTAGGGTTAGGTCAACCCTAGGGGTGTCCCTAACCCTTATTTTGACAAGCTATAATTTGCAAAGAACCCTAACCTGGAACGTCAAAACGGGGGAGGGTTCTCTAAATGGAAGCTAGAGTTTCTTGCAAATACCTAACGACACCCGGCCGGACCATCACTAGATACCCAAGTGCACTACACGAGCCTGTTTCTTCTACATCTAGGGTTCGTCACATAATCCAGTAGGTAACAACAGTCAAACCCAAAGTAAAGGGTTGAGTCATAGTAAAAACTATGACATCACACTTCAAAAAAAGAAAAAGAAATTTGGCCACTGCCCTTGCCACATTAGGAATGCCACGTAATAATTTTAGTCATATATCAGCTTAATTTGCCACATAATTATTGATATGCAAATGTGGCAGTAAAATGCTTAAAATAATGCCACATCATCATTAATTCATGCCACATATGCAAATATTTATAGTTTTTTATAGAATATTTTTATTTTTTTAGAATCTTTTTTGTAAATTATGCTTGTGATAATTTATTTTTTCTAAAGCGTAAATTCATATGTTTTTTTGAAGTTTTTTAAAGTTTTCTCTTATTGAGAACATGTTCTAGTAAATTCATCATGTTTTTATGTTTCAAGAGTTTTTTACTCTTGGCAAAACCCTAACCGGAACTATGATTATTACATTGTCCCTCGTATTCCTGGCACTACGTTTCAAAATTAACTCTAAATTTTGTAATTTGAATATTCAACTTTTGGAGACTATACATCAATTATTACATAAACTAAAATAATGAAATACGTAACCTCAGATCCATAAATAATACACATGAGTACACATATATAAATTATTCAAAAAGATTTAATAATGCATCTAGACGATTGGTTAAATTCGAATTTGTTTTGATAATACTTCCATAGTTATCAAAGCAAGCATTGCGGTGAAAATTATACAAATCCAAATGCATAAAACTCTATGTGTTTGATTCACATTAGTTTGATTTAAACCCATTAAAGAATGTTTGAAAAGAAAAATAATTTTTCTTAAAGAATTAAGTTTAAATATTAAATTAGAAACGTGTTAAACAAGGGTGAGGTGAGAGAAAGGATACTTTATAAGAAGCCCACCCATATGTATGTCACTATGCATGTGTCTACTACATGCAATATATACACACATGCATACACATTTTAGGGATGCATATGACAATAAAATCTTTATAGTTAATTCAAAATAATTAAAAGTACATTTGGGTCATGTATAAGGAAAGGCCATCCATGTTTACAAAGGTGTATTAAATTTAATAATTTAAGAATTTGAAGTTTTGTTTCAAAGAGATTATTAATTATTTCACACTTGTCTAAACAAGGCATTGTAACAAGAGTTGTTCAACAATAGTTGTCCTAATTAAGCATTTAAATTGGTCTTCATAACTTGTAAATATTAATATTAAAGTGCAAGGTTAAAAAAATGTTTCTGATGCATTTGGTTCATTTACTAATGTTAAAATATTTGCAATTGTAATTAGTGTTAAAGCTTTTTTAGCATCTCATCTTATGCCTACTAGTGTTTAACTTATAAAGGTTGCAAATGCAATTAACACTAGAATTTTTTTTAAAAAAATAAGCATTATAAAGTTATAGATGTGGCCATGTGTATATTAATCTATGTAAATATTTTGTAATTTAACATTATATAGTTTTCATTTCGAAATAGTTTTAATTTATTGTTGGACAAGTTAATCATGGTTATGCCCTTATATTGATGAAGTATGAGGTCATACATCTTAATATTTAAATAAAAAATGTAATAATTTATACGAGGATAATAATAATAAGTTATACCACTATTTGTACATTTCATCACGAACATTATAAGCAATTGTGTAAAGATAAGAAAGTATTTAATTATTGTATGAACATTTTATATGTCATGTTTTAAATTCTTGTGTAAGGATAGTAATAAGTTATATAATATTTTTTATTTATGTTGCATTTTTACTTTGGAAGTTGAGTGTTATTATTTACTCAACTTTGTTATTCAATTTCTAAATATATATCTCACCTAGTGCAATTAAGTTTTAAATATGATTTAATTAATTACCACTAGATTCTTTTAAAAACTTTAAAAGTAGAACTTGCTTTTTAGAAAATCTTATCGAAATCAAAGCTTTTCAAAACACTTTAAAGATAAAACTTATCTTTTAAATTTTTTTTATTAAAATCAAAGTTCATAATTGTATCAAGTGAGTTTAACATGTCAAATATGATTATAAACACTCATAAGGTTTTGCTAACCCCACGTCTTAACCCTTAAGAAATAATTAAGGTTAAGTTAATTATATTAAATTCACTAGCAATGGTGCAAGTCCAATTAAGTAAATAAGAGGGAGGCTCAATCATATATATTAAATAAATTAGATGTGGGGGCAAGCATGTCAAAGATTGAAAAGTCACTAGTTTCTTACTTCTTCATCAACATAAACTTATTTGTGTTTTCAAGACACACCCATTGTGCCACCACAACTTTCTCAGCATTTAGGGTATGTCATACCATAAGAATTAACCGACCCTATTATACATTATTGTACTCGAGTACATTGCATTTAAAAATTAGTCAACTCCTTTTGTTTATATTTTAAAAAGTCTTGTCTGAATATATATTTCATAAGTTTAAGAGTTTAACATTGCTTTGGCTTCTTCATTTACATCAAATTAAGAATTGTCATAATTAAATTAAATAGGGTACGCATTTTAACTCATAATGTTGTGCTTTTATTCATGTGGGATTTTAGCAACTAGGTCAATAACACATATTCTCTTTACTAATTTCGTAAGGGTTTATAATAAAAGATGACATATGCATTTAGTAAGTTGTAGTAAACACTGATAAAAACTTGAGGTATGACCCCTAAAGTCATATCATGATTCAATATTAAAGGGTTGGTAATTCTGAAAAGAAGACGTGCTAGCTTGTTCAAGGGAGGTTATGTCTTATAATTGAGTGTGTTTGTTGGCATACTTAAGGGTTGTCCAACTTTAACCTTAAGGATTTTACTTAGCATAACACTTATGTTTATTTAATGTTGTCACTAAGTACTAACCCTATAATTTATTTACATAAAATCTTAAGGGTTAACTATGGATCATGATAAAAAAAAATGATGTTTTGCCATGGGGTATATGTGGGAGTCCATGTCTCTATGATAAGGTTAAGGTACGAGCATGTTCTATTTTCTTTAAGATCGTTTGAACTTAGGACATAACTTTAAGTATTTTGCATACTTAGACTTTAAAGGTTATTAATATTATTTTGAAAGACTTAACATTGCTCACATACATAAAATGATGATTTTGAATAATCACTTAATAATGATATATTAACCTTTTGAAATAGGTTGCTTCTTTAGTAAAAAGATTTGAAGAACTCTCGAGGTTTTTCATTAAGAGCACGAAGTTTTCTATTGCATTTTATTATGATGAAACTAGCACCTACTCATTTAAATCCATTTGTGAAAAAGAGGATGTTAAGAAAATTTGTGATGAGTAACTATTGATACGACCAATGGTGTAAAACTTTCAATGCTGAAGAAGGCTTATGTTTATGTGAATTATATTAAATGTCTTAAAGAATGTTAATTTTATGTTTTAAAGATGGATGTTTTAATTTAATATTAAGTTTATTTTTATTAATAAGATTTTTAAAAAAATTTCTTAGGGTATTTTTTACATTTCGCTTTTGTATGCAAAATTCGCCTCATTTGTATGCAAATTCCTCAGTATGGAAACCTCAAACCTCATTCGAATGTGCATTCGTGTCGCTCGGACAGTCGGACATTGGCTGGTAAGTATGCTTGGTTTAATATACGTTTAGATTTCCAACTTTCACATTAAACGTTAATTTTTAAATAATAAATAGAAAAATATGAGAGTGAAATTAAAGTATTTTAAAAAGAGCATGCACATAAAATGATTCAAATGATGACAAAACTCGCATAGGGTATCTTCTTCTGTACACGTGGCAGAACCTGAGTGGGACATGTGTAAGACCTAGTTACCGATTAATTTAACGATGAAGATCGACGGTCAATATTAGGAAAATATTCATTTTTAAATTTCTTTATCTATTGAGGGCATCGTCTTT
Source organism: Selaginella tamariscina (assembly GCA_003024785.1). NCBI lineage: Eukaryota > Viridiplantae > Streptophyta > Lycopodiopsida > Selaginellales > Selaginellaceae > Selaginella > Selaginella tamariscina. Next base: position 96,068 of record PUQB01000010.1, read on the forward strand.
CTTTCTTTCCTGGCTATGGCGGACGAGGTCTGAACAAGAGGAAGGGTAGTTTTTGATCTTCTAGTTCAAGTCTTGGCGGGGTTAACAGGTAGATTACTTAGTTTTTTTCCCGCTTTAGATCGATCCCGATATTGCCTACATTTACCCAGAGAATCCCATCTAGGGTTTGTTTTCCTGTTCGGATCGATCCCGATATTGCCCACATTTTCCCAGAGAAACCCATGAAGAGATCCCATTCTCATGGAGAGAATCCTGCTGCCTGAAGATCGTACCCATGAACGTACAATGCGCCTCTCACGCCCAAACAAAGCAAGAGGTTTCATTGATATCCCCAAATCCCATGAATTCCCCGTAAACTCAATCATGAATTCCACACATCTCTCCCACATTTCCCACACAAGCCTTTGTATAACTATCCTCCTAAGCAACGTGTTAACAACAGATTAACCCGTTATAATCCCGGTTTTGCACAAGATTTCTCCTATGTGGAAACTTCATTAGAGCATCAATATGAGTGTGTGCGAAGTTTTCCAAAAAGGTTGTAAACAGCAACACGAAGAAGTTTGATAAGAAAGCGGTGTCTTGTAATGTACTTAGGAGGACGTCCAGTGCTCCAATTAGCACCGATGCTGGTGCAGTGAACAGGTAACTAATGTATATATGGTACAAATATATATATGTATATGTGACATGCATATACGTATATTACTGTAGATAGTATGTATTGAACCAGTATGCACAACAATATTGTATGTGTTATATCAATAGATTCGTACGTAAGACTTTATACTAGACACATACCTATACATATATGAATATATACATATAGTTCCTATCTACCACTGTATACTTCACACGCTATATTATATGATGTCCAGAATAGTCAGTTAAACACACACACATATACATATCACGGTATATGCTATTCATGTTCATATCTATACTAGTATTAAAGTATACTACTGTAGATTATATTTACCTGTATTCATAATATACACAGTGTGTTGTATTAATAGAAGCATTAACAGGAAACACCTATATGAGTAGTAATATGCTATTTAATATATCATATACAGCATATAATTATTTTATTATATAGCGTGATGTATATATTGTATACAGCCACTTTTTGTAAACATTGAATGTTATATCTGTTTACATCATAATAAGTAAAGAAAGATTGTGTGTGTGTGTGAATTTATTCATATATGAAGAAACATTCATATATGACAATGATATGAAGTATTAATTTAAAATGTTTCAGGACGAGGACTATTCTAGTAGCAAAGTCAGTCCCTGTTAAAACAGAGGAAGTTAACGAAGATGAGAAATGGGCAGGGCCAGCATATTCCAAGTCACCACCGCCAAGCTCACTACCCTTCCCGAGGTTCTCAGTTCAGAAACCGCTACGCTCAATCTCCATGGAGCTGGCATATTCCGACTATGATTCGCCGTCCAACTTACCGTTGCCGTCGCGGTCTTCCTCGTCACTGTTACCTCGGTCTCCGTTACCCGCCCAGAACTGTTGGGATGCGCTTTTGCTACTAGAGATCTCAAGAGGATACTTAACCTTGACCAGCAAGTCGTGACTTAACAGTACGTATATACTCTACTGTGTATGTGTGTGTATGTGTTGTGTGTGTGTTAAGTTACATAATTAGAGAGTAATGCTTACTATACTATATTTAGAGCTACAATTTTATGCAGAGAGAGAGAGAGCATACTTATAGTGGTGTATGTATGTTATGAAATGTGTATATATGGTGGACATGTAGTGTAATTTACGATTGTTTTTCAGGCAGCTGGTGGAAAGCCGCTCTATAACATTAGAAAATCAATTTACTTCAGTATTTTATTCCTTTTTTGTGGAGAAAAAAAAGAAAAAAAAAAAGAGAGAGAAGGAGAGAAATGATATTACATGAGTAGTTATGTATATCTATCACGTGTATTTTGACTTTGAGTAATATGTAGATGTGTATATTGTAGTGTAGTAATATGGATGTTGTTGTTGTGTGTGTGGGGCGTGGGGTTATATGTATATGTGGAATAAGGTTCCGTACATATAACACACGCGGTTTGGATGAACATCTTATATTAATTAATTAATATGGAATTAATTTGAACAGGTTTTATAGATATTTATATACTAATTACTATACATATAGAAACTATGTTTAAAATGCATTATTTTGACTTATTCTACATGTTATCATATGTCTTAACTGTGTGTGTGTGTGTGTGTGTGTGTGTGAGAGAGAGAGAGAGAGGTGCGTGTGTAAACCACGCAAGGGTTGTAAGAATGTCAAACACACACACGCACGCACACACACGGTCATGTTGTACTATCGAGTGACCAACTTAATATACGTCTCTGTATATATACATAATAATACAAGCAAATGAATGAGTTTATAACTTCTTTTTAGAAAAAATGATAAACCATATTGTTAAAAATATTTAAATTAAAATTAAAATGTGTGAAACAATGTCAGACACAACTATTAAAAGTCAAATTATGTGGTAGAGTAATAAATTAAAGTATATATAACGCTGCATTTTGTAAATATAAAAATTTTATATTTACAAAATAAAAAAGCTTAATACACTTAATCTTAATATTAATATAATTGCATTACTATTTAATTAATTAATCTTATATTAAATGAGAAATTACTCAGGACTGGTTAACGAAGTTTTAACAGAACTAAAATCTAATACTCAAAAATAAACCTTTGCATGTGTTATTTATGTTCTGCTGTCTATATATATATAGGACACTCACCATACACACCAGACGTATAAACACATCTTTTTTAATATGTTTATTCAATTATTTTATTTATAATATATATCTATTAATGCTTGAGCAATCTAAATAAAAAAGAGACAAATAATTATATTACTTGTCTTTATTATTGTTATATTAGCATTTTAATTAATTAACTAATCCATGCATGCTATTTAATAAAATAACTATGTGAGTTCTATGAATAATAATTAATAACGAAGGATTTTAAATCTTTGGGATTTAAAATGGCTCTAGAATATTTTAAATCCGCAAAATAAAAATATATTAAATATTTTTATTATATTATATAAGTTTAACATGCGTACGTGTGTTATCTCCAAGTATATATACACACCAGACACGTACGCACCGACTACTGAATCATAGTTTAATTTAACAGTTTATGATTACTTAATAGTTTCATATTTTCTAATTACTCTATTAAATCATAGTATAAACAATAGACAGTTAAATATGTTTAAATAAATTTCTAAAATTAATAGTCTAATTAATTTATTTTTGTTTTTAGCACACCGACCAGACAATAACAGTCTATTTCATAAGCCGTCGTTGTTTACACTATTCTTATAAAATCAAATAATTTTATATTGCTAGTAATTAATTTTATACTCCACATTTATAAAAAAAAAAGGAGTGGAAGAATTTTCTTTTACATATTATTTGATTCTATATATATTAAATTATAAACAATTAAATGATTTAAACATGTAAGCGTTGAAAACCCTATTGTTTTCAAATTTAAAATTCAAATGGGCCGAATTAGGGCTGGTAGATCCGGATCATCATTCTGAGCGAGAACGAATGGAGGTATGCGCTGTAAGATTCGATCTCCACTTACTCCTCTAATTCTTACTCGTGTCCCATTATTTTTTAACATATATAATTCTTGTTTGTCCTCTCTAAATTTATTTAATTCTTGTTGTTATTGAGTTTTTAATTTAATCCATGTATATAACTAGTCATAATATGACAACAGTGTATTATAATATATGTGTATGCGTGTACGTGTGTATCCTTTATATAAAGTTAGGTCACTTCGGAAAGTAAGAGGATAGCTTAAGGTCACGTGTCATGGTGTCATGGGAGATGCAAAATAAAATTTATTTTATAAAGAATAATTAATTAATATTTAACATTATAAACAGAAAAGCTTATAAATATAGTGGCCATTACTCTTTGTAAAATATAAAATAAAATTTAATATTATCTCTTATAACCAATCGAATTGTAATGTGTGGTGCAGATGCCTAACTCTTGAAAGAGTTTATGTGTGGCAACCAATTGAAGTTAGAAAACAAATATCAGTTGTAGCAGAGTTATATATCAAGAATATGCCCCAAGAATATTCAGGGCAATGAGTCTGGTATTGAGATCATCTTGCTATGGTCTCTCGTTCAACTCCTCGGCATTTGTACACACAAAAGGGGCATTCTCTATTCAGGTACTATCCACCCTTTACCCTTAATTCATTCACCTTTCGCCCTTTATCCATTATTTCATCAGAAATCTATGTGTCTTTACATTGTGTGTGTGAGAGAGAGATACCCAGATGTGGATATGTGTATATAATATACACATATTTGATAATGGTGTCATATGTACATGTATATAACTGTGAGTGCGTGTGTTATGATTATAGGTAGAAAAACTTAAACAAGCAGAAAATGGGTCTCACAAGAGGCTTACAACGGAGAGCAAGCTTATTACAGAGAAACCATCGATTAGTGAGAAGAAGAATGTAGTTTATGAAGACAAGTTGCAGAATGGACATGAACAAATGCAGCAGTCCATCCCCACATTATTAATTGCTGGTGGTGGCATTGGTGGCCTTGTTCTCGCTCTTGCTGCCAAAAACCAAGGCTTCCATGTCAAGGTACACACGCACGCACGCACTCACACACACACACATACAGAGCTATAGCTTGGATTTGATAAAAGCTGGTTTTCTATGTCAAGTGTACTCAGTAGTTCTCTCTCTCTCTCTCTCTCACACACACACACACACACACACACACACACACACCTATAAATTGGATTGGTGAAAGTTGGTTTTCTAAAAAACCAACGTATGTTATCTCTCTCTCTCTCTCTCTCACACACACACACACACACACACACAGTACTAGTACGTGTACGAACTTTGTATTTTAAAGGTGTTCGAGAGGGATTTGAGCGCAATAAGAGGAGAGGGGCAATATAGAGGGCCTATACAAATACAGAGCAATGCGCTGGCAGCTCTCGAAGCCGTTGATCAATCCGTCGCTGATGAGATCATGGATCATGGATGCATTACTGGTGACCGTATTAACGGCCTCGTTGATGGCCTCACAGGAACATGGTAAACCACACACACACACACACATATATATATAGAGAGAGAGAGAGATACACTTATACACTTATACACGTTATATAGTTATATATAGTGCTATATATGTATGGTTCTTATGTAACAGTATATTCACATACATGCTATCCGATGTTTTAATATCTATATACAATATATAATATTTGTTATTAAAGAACTAATAATCATCCGTTGATAGGTATACTAAATTCGACACTTTCACACCGGCAGCTGAGAAAGGGCTACCGGTGACACGTGTTATCAGCAGAATGAAGCTTCAAGAGATTCTAGCTCGTGCTGTTGGTCGTGAGGTTATTGAAAATAGTGCTAACGTGGTCAAGTTTAAAGACGAAGGCTCCAAGGTAATCTTCTTACTTGTTTAGAATTAAAATTTATATTTATTTATTATTAGAGTATTTAAAATGTATGTTAATCACTGTTTATAGGTAACAGCTTATCTAGAAGACGGTCGATGCTTCGAAGGGGACGTCTTGATAGGTGCTGATGGTATACGATCAAAAGTAAGAAAAAACCTATTGATTTTTTGTTTTTTTAATTATAATATTAATAATGATTTATACAATATAAATAATAATAATAATAATAATATGTGAAACTGTTAGATTCGTGAGCATCTCTTCGGAATTCAAGAACCAACTTATTCTGGATATACTTGCTACACGGGCATAGCAGATTTTATACCTCCGGACATTGAAACAGTCGGGTCAGTTTCTTTTATTCTCATTAATTAAACTTACTTAATTTTAACATTTATTTAATATTTTCTAATTAATATTGTTTAATTATATAGATACCGGGTTTTCCTAGGACATAAGCAATACTTCGTCTCGTCGGATGTTGGTCATGGAAAGATGCAATGGTATGCATTTCATAAAGAACCTGCAGGTGGAACTGACCCTCCTGGTGGTGAGTAAATACCTCCATCTCTCTCTCTCTCTCTGTATATATATATATATATATAATGATATTATTAATTAAAATATTTAATTATTTACAGAAAGGAAGAAGAGATTGTTAAAATTATTTGGGGATTGGTGTGACGGAGTGATTGATCTTTTATATGCAACTCCTGAAGAACAGATACTTCGTCGCGATATATACGACCGAGTTCCAATATTTAAATGGAGTAAAGGCCGTGTTACTTTGCTTGGGGATGCTGCACACGCTATGCAACCCAATATGGGCCAAGGTGGTTGTATGGCAATCGAGGTAAACTAATATGTATATGTGTGTGTGTGTGTGTGTGTGTGTGTGTGTGTTACATAATATATATATTTATATATATATAATGATTTTGGAATGTTATTCGTTAAAAAATTATAATTATAAATCTTAATTTTACAAATTAAAAAAAACAGTATAATACAGACGGATTTTATAATTTATTCACGTATATTGAGTATAAAAATTATTCAGAATGTAAGAGTTAACAAATTTTATTTTAACCAAGTTAATTTAGTAAATTATTTTAAAAAAGTGATTAAATTGTTTTTTTAATTAATATATATAGGATGGATACCAACTTGCGATTGAGATTTCTAAAGCAGTTAAGGAGAGTGCTGCACTGAACCAATCTGTCGACATTGCACGTGTTCTTCAGAGGTACCGTGTATACACATCTTTTGATAATATATTTAGTACACACACACACACCCATATATAATATTGTGTGTGTGTGTGTGTGTGTCTATATATATATATATATATATATATATATATATATATATATAATTTATTATATAAATGTAGGTACGAGAAGCAAAGGAGATTGCGAGTTGGTGCTATACACGGGATGGCACGCATGGCAGCAGTCATGGCGGCTACATATAAACCGTATCTTGGAGAAGGCCTCGGGCCCTTATCGGTAATATATATATTTCTTATTTAAAAAATATTTTTTGTATATTAAAATAATACTTATTTATGTTTTCTACATGCAGATACTTAAAAACCTTCGTATTCCACATCCTGGCAGGGTTGGTGGAAGATTTTTTGTTAATATAGCTATGCCCATTATGCTTCGATGGGTTCTTGGAGGGAATAGGTAAGCATATATACATGCGTGTGTGTGTGTGTGTGTGTGTGTGTAGAGAGAGAGAGAGAGCTGGTGATATACAGATAACATATACGTTAGACAAGTAGATAAGATATGATGCATCCAAGTATATACACAGTATATGTATTTGTATTTGTATAACTACGTACACACATACACATCCAAATAAATGCAATGTGTGTATATATGCTATGCAGTGATGCATTGGAAGGAAGGATACCGTGTTGTAGACTAAGTGACAAGGTAAGTTCATTTAACTGTCCTTTTTTTAATGTGTTCAGTTAAATTAACCTTTTGTTTTGTTTTATTAGGCGAGTGATAAGTTAAACGAATGGTTTCGAAACGATGATGCTTTACAACGTGCCACGTTAGCAGAGTGAGTATAAATATAATATAAATATAAATATAAATTATTTATTTAACTGTTGTTTAGGTGGTACCTTGTACCATACGGTGAGAGGTTGCCATTTGAAGGAGACGTGACGGCATCTGGTAAAAGAATATTCAGAGTCGGAAGGGAGGAACCAACTATTATTGGGTATAAAAATTAATATATTTATATACTTAAAATTCATTAATTAAATTATTAATATTAACATGTTAAATTGCTTTGTTCTACAGGAAAGTTACTGAAGGAATTCTACCTGTTCTTAATAGTTCTCAGGTCTCTCTCTCTCTCTCTCTCTCTACCTATCTCTCCACACACACACACACAACACACACAACACATATATATATAATATATAAAACGAACAATATTTAACAGGTGGCTGAAAAGCATGCAAAGATAGTATTTACAGAGGGAAGATTTCTTTTAACTGATTTTGGAAGTGAAAAAGGGACATGGGTTACAAAGTAAGTTTAAGCTTATTAAATTTATAATTAATTTTAATTTTTAAATTATTTTATTTTTTAAACTTATTATTGATGTTTATGCAGTGTTGACGGTGGTAGATATAGAGTCCCACCTCACATGCCAGTTCAACTTCATGGTGGTGATGTTTAGAACTTGGAACAGGCAAAGAGGTATAATTAAATTTATTAATTGTATAAAAACAAAATTATCATTTTATAATACATAAAATCATAAAAAAAATAATTAAATTAATTTAAATGTTTTATTTTGTAGAAAGCTGTTTATGGAATTAAGTTGAGGAAAGAAAGGAAAATGTTGGTTTCACAAGCGTCGACAATAACAACACAGCTTGAAGAAGCACTTGCTATTGTTTAAGATGTATTAAATTTATATTCTAGATGTATAATTAACAAAATCATTTTTTAAATTTATATAAATGTAATAGCATTAAAATTATGTTAATTATATACATCTATATTATAACTTAATGCTATGTAAATTATATATACGTCTATCTATATATATATATATAGGAAGCTGATATGTTTAGAGTTTCGTATGTATTAGCACGTATATCAAATGTATACACCATCGAACTAGTATATATATTAGTGTGGATTTTTAAGGTTTTGTATTTTAGATGGACACAAGCATAGTTATCTTAACAATGATATACATAACTACAAGTGTGAATATCTATGTACACTTATACATATAAATATATACATATATATTGTATATATTACCATATATATATGGTTGTAATAATCTAGAAGGTCCGAAGTTAAATTTAGAAAGCCGTTAGGTTGAGTTTTGAGTTATGTGAATTTAAAATAATTTATTTTTTTTATAAAATTTAAAAGTAAATATTTGTATATCCTCAGAAAATCTTTATATTCTATAATTTAAATATGATTTACTAATTTACAAGTAAAACATTATATCATTAAAGAAAAAAAGCAATAGCAAAAAGTAAGGACATTACAAAAAAAAAAAAAGAAACACTAATGAGTTAATCACTACATTGTGACACTAGCGAATTCAGTATCAAATCAATAATATTATTATTAGTTTAAAATATAAGTTTATAAGTTTTTTTTAATCTTTTCTACTGTTTAAATCAACAGTGGAATTTATATTTTAACATAAAAATTTCATTGTTAAGTTTAAATCAAATTAAAAAATTTAAATTTGGAATTATAAACTTAATTTTAAAATTTAATTTAATTTTAATATAATATTTTAAATTAAACTATGTAACATAGGATTTAAAAATAAAAAATGCAATCCCATAGTAAGTTTGAGATTGTATACATAAAATAACCATAAATTAGAATATATTAATATTATTTCTTATATGTAATAGTTGAAAAAGGAAAACCAACTCATAATAGACCCATATCTACTAATGACATTTTTAATGTCCTTACATTAACATGTCAATATACATTTCATATATACACATAAATATATACATTGTTGTGATTGTTTAGGAACTAAAAAAGGTACTCATGATTAAAAATGATAGTGTGTAAAAAGAAACAAATCACTTTTGTACTTATTAAATACAAAAGTCTTACTTAGGCTTAAATAAAAATATATAAATAAGATGTAAAAATTCTTGGTGGGACTTTAAAGTGTCATTTTTACATTGTTGAATGTATGTTTTTGTACAAATGAATTAAATATGTAAACTGTTTTTTACAAAAACAAAGGCTTATTTTTTAGAGATGTTTTTTACCTTAAAAATGACAAAAACTAGGGTTTACATTTTTCGGTGTAACCAATGCTCCTGCTACGTTTATGAATTTAATGAATTCGATTTTTGCTGAGTATATTAATAAGTTTGTCGAAGTATTCTTAGATGATATTCTCATCTATAGCAAGACATGGGAGGAGCATGTGCAACAGTTACGAAATGGTTTGACTGTGTTGAGAATGCATAAGCTTTATGCAAAGGAATCTAAATGTGACTTCTTCAAGAGGAGGTAGAATACCTTGGTCACATTGTTTAGCACATGGCATTGCTCCTGATCCCAAGAAAGTTGAGGTTGTGACTAATTGGCCAGCTCCAAAAGATGTTCGAGAGTTGCGAGGTTTCATGGGACTTACCAATTACTATCAGAGATTTGTGCAGAACTTTTCTCGTATTGCACTTCCACTAACAACTTTGTTAAAGAAAAAGTTGTTTGTGTGGACAACCAAGGAAGCAGCAGCTTTTGAGAGATTGAAGCAAGTACTTACTTCTCTCCTGTGTTGGCTGTCGCTATAGATGATACACCATTCGAAGTGTACATTGATGCATGCGAGTATGCGATTGGAGCCGTGTTGATGCAAGCTGGTCATGTTATAGCTTTTGAGAGTAGGAAGTTGAATGATGTGGAGAAGCGTTATTCTACATATGACCAAGAGTTGCTTGCTATTGTGCATGTTGTTCGTATTTGGAGGCATTACTTGCATAATGGGTTAGACTTTAAGGTCTTTACCGATCATAAACCTTTCTTGACTCAACGAGAGCTGAATGGAAGACGGCTCGTTGGTCAGTTCGTCTACATGAGTTTGGTGGACGAATGTCAATCCTCTATAAGGAGGGAAGGAGAACGTAGTTGCGGATGCTTTGTCGAGAGTAAGGCAACTAAATGTTGTGGAGAGAGTGGTATTTCCTTCATCTCTTATAACTCAGCTCAAAGCCAGCAAGCCAACAAGCTTGCACCTCGTTATGCCGGTCCATTTGAGGTTATTGCAGGTTAATGAAGTAGCGTATAAGTTACTTCCAAGTGCAACTTCATCTGGTCTTTCATGTGAGTTAGTTAAAGACTGCTCTTGTACGTGACGACGTGCATGTGAATCTAGAGATGGATGATGGACACAAGGGTGAAACCCAAGATGATGATAGTCCAGTCCCACCTCCTCCAAAGCGACGTTGCAGAACTTAATGTGCACAGTACATCCTGAGGACAAGGACTTCAATAAGGGAGGAGGAATGTGAGAGATTGTGTGCCCATAATAGCACACTGTATATAATATATATAAATATAGTATAAGGGCTTTTGGGGAGTAATGAGAGAGGCTTACGGGGAGCTGGGAGCTTGGAGAATTGCGGGGAGACTGCCTAGCTCGGGGTGAGCTCTTGCTTTATAGTTGGCTGGTGAGTGAGGCAGCTTATTACTTTTAGGCCTACTGTGGGCAGGACTGTTACATACTACAAGAGAGAAAGACCAACATTCATGTTTTACGTGTTAAAGAGATACGCGTAGTGGATGCACATGGAGAGAGATAAATAGGCAAAGGAAAACTTACTCCAACACCACGTTATGCATATAATATAGCATGGCATTTCCATACCTATGCACCTCTCTCATAATGTGTGTGTTGAGTATATAGTACCATGGTCAGCGTGCTTTTATATGTGTATACATAAATACTAATACATATCAAATGAGATTATTTTATTTCATGGCATTAAAGTTGCATGAGTGTTTCTTTGTGCCTTCTTCTTCACCATTTCTCATGTGGACGATAGAAGTCTAACTCAATGTAAATATTATTAATATAGATGGATAGGTATGAACTTAACGTTTTATTAAAAAAAAAAAAACATCATTTACCTTTATTGTTGCAACTCACAGAGTGTAGAGGCACCATTGTACCAATCTAAAATACCTTATTTGTATGCTTTTTAATCAATTATTAAATATAATTATTTGTTTTTTGTAGAGATAAACTTTGAGATAGTAAGAGACTTTTGAAAATTATTAAGAACATGTAAAACATGTATAATTTTTTCATTGATTTATGGTTTAAAAGGAAATTTTTATTTTAATATGGTTTAAATTTATCACAATACACCAACTAATATTTTATATTCGAAAATCATTAAATAATTTGATATGTGTTCTAGTGGCTTGGTTTATAGGTATAGAATAATTCAAGTATTAAGTTTTAATACATTGTATAATCTTTCGTACCACTAGTATGATTGGTTGATTTATTAATTACAATTGAGATTATATATAATAATTTTCAATACTCTTTTACATGTCATTCTTAATTTTATATTTTAACTTTAACTTTAATCCACATTGATTTTACATTCTTTCAGTTGTATTAAGTTTAGGTTTGTTTTTAATTATTTAAGGTTTAAATGATTTAATGAATTACCTTTATTCTATCTAAAATGAAATTATTCACTACTTAAACAGGTTTGAATAGATTTTATTTTGTTGTCTTGTTTTTTTTTAAACATGAAGAAAAGTATAATTACTTTTTAATAAATATACATTCATATAATAAATTGACTATTAACACTTTGTTAGTTTTTAGTGTTATATATTTAATTCATTTGTACTAAAACATGTATTCAACAATGAAAAATGACACTTTAAAGTCCCACCAAGAATTTTTATATCTTATTTATATTTTATTTAAGCCTAAGTAAGACTTTTGTTATTTAGTAAGTACAAAAGTGATTTATTTCTTTTTACACATTATCATTTTTAATCATGAGTACCTTTCCTAGTTCTTAGACAATCACAACAATGTATATATTTATGTGTATATATGAAATGTATATTGTATAATTTAACATGTTAATGTAGGACATTATGTCATTAGTAGATATGGTTAGTTTTTCTTTTTCAACTACTACATATAAAAATAATATTAATATATATTAATTTATGGTTATTTTATGTATACAATCTCAAACTTACTTATGGGATTGCATTTTTAATTTTTAAATCCTATGTTACATAATTAATTTAAAATATTATATAAAAATAGTACATTATATTAAAATCAAATTGTTAATTTTAAAATTAAGTTTATAATTCCAAATTTAAATTTTTTAATTTGATTTAAACTTAACAATGGAATTTTTATGTTGAAATATAAATTCCACTGTTGATTTAAACATTAAAAAAAATTAAAGCTTATATTTTAAACTAATAATAATATTATTGATTTGTAATGAATTCACTAGTTTCACAATGTACTGATTAACTCATTAGTGTTTCTTGTTTTTTTTTGCAAAATAAAAACATTTAAATTAATTTAATTATTTTTTATGAGTTTATGTATTATAAAATGATAATTTTGTTATTTTTATACAATTAATAAATTTAATTATACCTCTTTGCCTGTTCCAAGTTCTAAAACATCACCACCACGAAGTTGAACTGGCATGTGAGGTGGGACTCTATGTCTACCACCGTCAACACTGCATAAATAGCAATAATAAGTTTAAATAATAAAATAATTTAAAAAATTAAAATTTTAATAAGCTTAAACTTACTTTGTAACCCATGTCCCTTTTTCACTTCCAAAATCAGTTAAAAGAAATCTTCCCTCTGTAAATACTATCTTTGCATGCTTTTCAGCCACCTGTTAAATATTGTTCGTTTTATATATATATATATATATATATGTCTGTGTGTGTGTGTGTGTGTGTGTGGTGTATAGAGAAGAGAGAGAGACCTGAGAACTATTAAGAACAGGTAGAATTCCTTCAGTAACTTTCCTGTAGAACAAAGCAATTTAACATGTTAATATTAAGAATTTAATTAATGAAATTTAAGTATATAAATATATTAATTTTTATACCCAATAATAGTTGGCTCCTCCCTTCCGACTCTGAATATTCTTTTACCAGATGCCGTCACGTCTCCTTCAAATGGCAACCTCTCACCGTATGGTACAAGGTACCACCTAAACAACAGTTAAACAAATAATTATTTTAATTTTATATTTACTCACTCTGCTAACGTGGCACGTTGTAAAGCATCATCGTTTCGAAACCATTCGTTTAACTTATCACTCGCCTAATAAAAACAAAACAAAAGATTAATTTAACTGAAAACATTGCTTGTCACTTAGTCTACAACACGGTATCCTTCCTTCCAATGCATCATTGTATAAGCATATATACACACATTACATTTATTTGGATGTGTATATGTGTGTACGTAATTATACAAATACAAATACATATACTATGTATATACTTGGACACATCATATCTTATCTACTTGTCTAACGTATATATCTGTATATCATCAGCTCTCTCTCTCTCTCTCTCTCTCTCTCTCTCTTATATATATATATATATATATTATATATATATATATAGACACACGCACACACACACACACATGTATATATGCTTACCTATTACCTCCAAGAACCCATCGAAGCATAATGGGCATAGCTATATTAACAAAAAATCTTCCATCCACCCTGCCAGGATGTGGAATACGAAGGTTTGTAGGTATCTGCAAGTAGAAAACATAAATAAGTATTATTTTAATATACAAAAAATAATTTTTTAAATAAATAAAATTGAAAATATATTATTACCGATAAGGGCCCGAGGCCTTCTCCAAGATACGGTTTATATGTAGCCGCCATGACTGCTGCCATGCGTGCCATCCCGTGTATAGCACCAACTCGCAATCGCCGTACCTACATTTATATAATAAATTATATATATACTATATATACTAAATATTATATATGTGTGTGTGTGTACTAAATATATTATCAAAAGATGTGTATACACCTCTGAAGAACACGTGCAATGTCGACAGATTGGTTCAGTGCAGCACTCTCCTTAACTGCTTTAGAAATCTCAATCGCAAGTTGGTATCCATCCTATATATAACTCAATGTACGTGAATAAATTATAAAATCCGTCTGTAATTAATTAATTACCGTTTTTTTAAATTTGTAGATTAAGATTTAACTAAACTAAATTATAATTTTTTAACGAATAACATTCCAAAGTCATCACATATATATAATGTAACACACACACACACACACATATACATATACATATTAGTTTACCTCGATTGCCATACAACCACCTTGGCCCATATTGGGTTGCATAGCGTGTGCAGCATCCCCAAGCAAAGTAACACGGCCTTTACTCCATTTAAATATTGGAACTCGGTCGTATATATCGCGACGAAGTATCTGTTCTTCAGGAGTTGCATACAAAAGATCAATCCCTCCGTCACACCAATCCCCAAATAATTTTAATAATCTCTTCTTCCTTTCTGTAAATAATTAAATATTTTAATTAATAATATCATTATATATATATATATATATATATATATATAGAGAGAGAGAGAGAGAGAGAGAGAGAGAGAGAGAGATTAGATATTATAATTAGTAATATCGTTTATATATATAGATGGAGGTATTTACTCACCACCAGGAGGGTCAGTTCCACCTGCAGGTTCTTTATGAAATGCATACTATTGCATCTTTCCATGACCAACATCCGACCAAACGAACTATTGCTTATGTCCTAGGAAAACCCGGTATCTATATAATTAAACAATATTAATTAAAAAATGTTAAAATTAAGTTTAATTAATGAGAATAAACGTTGTGTTAGAATCAAGAACAATTCAATTCCACGGTGAGAGATGGATGTGAGCAGTTACCATATTCTACAATCTTAAGGACTTCAGCAATACTGTCGTGATCTTAAATTTATAGGTTTGTTCTTATGGTGTGTGTGTGCATGTGTGAACGTGAGAGACACTTTGGCTCCTCTTTGTTTTACACTCCATAAGTATGTATGCGTATGTGTTGATAATGTTTATATGCTAATGTACTTATTCTTCCAATTATAGAAAAGGAGATGGACCAAGTAGAAATGGCAGTATATGAGAGTGTACTACGTCTGAGATCGTAATATACCCCATCCCATGCTCTTTGGTGTTATGGGCTAGACTACCGATCATAAAATATTTAATATTTCATTTGTAAATTTTTTTTTAATTTTAAACTTGCATTTCATATAATATGTATTTATAGATGGTCACTCTTTTTTGTTTTCCCACAAACTTTCATGTCAACTTAGCATGTTATATACATACAATATATATGAATGAATACAAGAATGTATGTGATCGATCACATAATAAATTAAGAAAATTTGAAATAACAAATTTGTTTTGGAATCGATTCAATCAAAAGTATTATAGTAGTTAAATTTGCGGCATTAATGATAATTTCAAATTTCAAATGTAAGTTACAATAGATTTTTTTTTTAAATGAGAGATTTGATGAAAAATCTCACTTTAAGTTTCATTTTTAATGTCAGTAATGTATTTGTAATATACTGATATAATAATATAATATTCAAATTAAAATATATTTAAAAAGTGCGATGTGTAATGTATACAATATTAATTAATATAATATAATAATGAATATAATATAAAATTTAAACATAAACATATAAATCATATAATATATATTTATAAATAAAAAGATGTAATCTCTCTTTAAATTTAAATTACATAATCCACACAATCGCAATATACTAATATATTTACTTATGTGTAACAAATTTAATTGTTTATCAACCCATAATAGATCCCTTCTCTCTCTACATATTTATATATCTAGATGCCCATGGCAATGTGATGCCTAATTATTAATGATACTCAATTAATAATACATTAGCTTAGCCATACACATTAACATAGTTTATCAAAAATATACCGTGTTTTTGTGGTTCGTTTGAATAAAGTAATTTATACTTTATTAGAAGATTATAGTTTTAGCCTACACAATGGATGTACTTGTGTTTGGCACCAACATACTGTATTATAGTTTAATAATCTGTCCTAACTAAAAATGCGATGATATGTGGCATCAGATTATTGTAACAGTTTATCTTAGAGAATGTTAAAAATATAAAATCAAAATTAATATACTTTAGCAAGATTTTGTGTTTTGATAATGTAAGATATTTTATTAATGTGCTCTAAAACTTTATTCCAATATCCAACTTCACTAAAAAAATACTTATAATATCCATCTCCTATTAATATTCTATGTGTGTACCTTACTATTTAAATCATAAAAAACATTATGTAATTTAAACTAGCTTTCAACCAGCTATTTCTAAAACATAATCATGATTATTATAAACTAGTCAAAATTAATATCAATCACATGTTTTCTTTAATAGGTTTTACTGACTTCTAGAATAATAATAATCATTAATAGGCATTCGTGAGGGATAATCATAGCAAATAATTACATCAACATACTAAACTATCTTTAAATACTCTAACATTACATATATGAAATCCTGAATTTATATTGAAACATGCATGTCATCGTAAAAGATGCATATTGATGGAAATTATTTAATATGTGATGATTAAACAAGATTAACTAACACAACCTCGATTAAACCTCATACTAAAGAGATGACAATTATAGAAAATTCCCTTATGCTTATTTTAAAGTCTATCCTATATATTCAAAACCCAACACAGAATTTAAGCATGCATACACATTCCAATATACTTACATAGTTCGTACATATTACATGTATGGAACACATGTCGTGCCTAATGTATAAATAGCCACACTAGGTAAGGTTTGAGACTCTATGAATAGCTCTGTGGAGATTGTGTTTAAAGACGGTCTCACAAATTGCAGTAGGTAGGGTCTTGAAGAAAAATGCAAGTACTTTTGTGCTCTTGGAGATTGGAACGATGCAAGTGTGAACAAGGTAAGCCTCACATATTACTACAACCCTAGTGCTATGAAGTACTGCATATTAGAGTTGATCAACCAGCAAGCACCTCAGGAGTTGATGGACCACCAAGCACCTCAATGGTAGTCATTGGATGAAGCTCTTGAAGTGCTGCGTGCAGTCTAAATACTGTATGGATGCATGCTTGAAGTACTTGGAAAGCTAGATTATGTGGGTTATAGCTGCAAAGATGTACAATGTAAAATCTGTTTTGAATGATTTGCATGTAGATGTTAGTGAGTTTCCACTTTTGAAGGAAGGATTACACATAAATGTGAGATCCATGGCTATATTTCTTGAACACATGGTAAACGGATGGATCATGACACTCATATAAGTGGATCTTGAACATCGCTAAACACATACAATTGCAAGGTGATAGTTTAGAGGTGGCATGCCGTCTAGATCGCCTATTTCTTGAAAACTTCTAGATGGATGACAAGGATGATGTCTTTGCTAAGGGCACCACCTTGCTATGTGAGATGGGAATGCTTGGGTTCACGTCTAGTGCCTTATTCATCTGCAATATACCCTTGATAGCTACAAGGCATAGGCATTATTCATCTGCAATATACCCTTGATAGCTACGAGGCATAGGCATTTAATAGTACGATTTGCATAGACAATTGCACATGCACTCAAAAAAACAACTGTACGAATTCTTGGCACTGTGCTCCAGAACATTGTGGCCAATCGGCAAATAGGAAGTTTGTATATGTGTTTAATGAGTTGGCAAGCAGTCTAGAGATGTGCTTCCAGCATATTTAATCAAGGAGTGTAACAAAATTGGGAATTCCATATTTGCATAAACAGTTGCACAGACCTTAGAACTTCTTCTTAATTGATGGGAATTGCTTTATATTTGTACATGTTTTACTTTTTCTTTTGAAGGGTACAAAAGTAGCTTTTTATGCATTATAGGTCTTAAAAATTATTTTCAAAATGATAAATATTTTAAAAACAGTTATATCATGCATATACACATTTATTGAATATTTCCATATCATAACGACGAACTTTATAATTTATATCAACTGAAAATACTAAAACCAAAATTTTTCATGTTTCTTATTAAATTGTATGATTTAGCAAGAAAGTCTATGTGAACCATTTATTTCTTATCATAATTATAATCTACATAATAATATGTCATATATATTTTCATTTCAATATCATAATAATAATGATGATTTTATTGTGTGCTACTAAAATAAGAAAAACAAATAATAAAAACCCATTTTGTGAGGTACTTGTAATATGTAATATACACACTTATATATTAAAGATTTTATTATGAGATTGTTTTTGATTTGGGATGAGAATCTGTATAATCACACACACAATCACGATCATACATATCCCATAATATATACACAAAGTAAGAAGAGACATTGTCAACCAAATTATCAACAATAAATACAAACATGGCATTGTTTTCACAGTGTAGAGGGCACACACACATACGTCGTGTTGGAATCAAGAACAATTTGATTTCACGGTGAGAGACGGATGTGAGTAATTGCCATATTTTACAATCTTAATTAAATCGCTTGAAAAGCAACAATGGAATTCTTCTTCAACAATACTATTGTGATCTTAAATTTACATGTTTGTTCTTATGGTGTGTGTGTGCATGTGAACATGAGAGAGACTCTAGCTCCTCTTTGTTTTGCACTCCATATACATGTATACATGTGTGTGTGTTGATAACATGTATATGCTAATCTACTTATTTTTCCAATTAGAGAAAAGAAGATGGACCAAGTAGAAATAGCAATATACTACTACGTATGAGATTGTAATGTACCCCATCCAAAGAAACCCCATGTTCTTTCATGTTATGGGCTAAACCAATGTTGATCATAAAATATTTAGTATTTCATTTGTAAAATTCTTTTTAATTTGAGAACTTGTGTATATATATAGTCGCTCTTTTTGTTTTCCCACAAACTTTCATATTATATACATATAATCTATATGAATGAATACAAGAATGCATGTGATCGATCACATAGTAAATTAGGAAATTTGAAATAAAACAAATTTATTTCGGAATCGGTTCAATCAAAATTATCACAATATAAATTTACCGCATTAATGATATTTTAAATTACAAATGTAAGTTACAATAATTTAATTAATTGTGAAATTTGATGAAAAATCTCACTTTAAATATAATTTTAACGTCAATAATGTATTCATGATATATAATTTAAAATACTAATATACTAACATAATATTGAAATTAAAATATATTTAAAACTATGATGTGTAATGTATACAATATTAATTAATATAATATACAATAAAATTTAAACATAAACATATAAACCATATAGTATATAATTTATAAATAAAAAGATGTAATTGTTAGTCTTGCACGTGGTCCGCATGAAGATGGTCCCATAAGGCAATCAATTGTGACTTCTTGGCTTCTTCACATGGTGGTCTTCTTTAAATGTAAAATTCTTTTTAATTTGAGAACTTGTGTATCATATATATACATATAATCTATATGAATGAATACAAGAATGCATGTGATCGATCACATAGTAAATTAGGAAAATTTGAAATAAAACAAATTCGTTTCGGAATCGGTTTAATCAAAATTATTACAATAATAAATTTACCGCATTAATGATAATTTTAAATTACAAATGTAAGTTACAATAATTTAGTTAATTGTGAAATTTGATGAAAAATCTCACTTTAAATATAATTTTAACGTCAATAATGTATTCATGATATATAATTTGTAAAATACTAATAAATAATATAATATTGAAATTAAAATATATTTAAAAGTGTGATGTGTAATGTATACAATATTAATTAATATAATATACAATAAATTTAAACATAAACATATAAACCATATAGTATATAATTTATAAAATAAAAAGATGTAATTGTTAGTCTTGCATGTGGTAAGGCAATCAATTGTGGCTTCTTCACATGGTGGTCTTTTTTGAATGTTTATTGATGTTCACCTTTCTCGTCCGTTTGTTAAAGTTCAACCTCCTTTTGCTACCTTAGTAAATATATTAGTATATTGTGATCGTGTGGATTATGTAATTTCAAATTTAAAGAGAGATCACTAACCCATAATAGATTCCCTCTCTCTCTCTTCTATATGTATATTTAGATACCAATGGTAGTGTGATGCCTAAATATTAATGATACTTAATTAATAATAGCTTAGACATACACATTAACATAGTTTATCAAAGAATATACTGTGTTCTTGTGGTTCATTAAAAAAGGGAATCCATTAATTTATGTTTTGAATAAAGTAATTTATACTTCATTATAAGATAGTTCTAGCCTACACAATGGACACATATGTTGTCTTTTTAACTATTGATTGATATAGTCCTTGTGGAACTTGTGTTCACAAGGTAATACTACAACAAGTTTTATATTTAAAATCTGTCAAACATATCGCACATGAACCCAAAACTATTGCTTCTTCATGTGTTTTAAGTGGTTTTAATTTTTCTTGTTGCAACTCAACAACTAAACCATCGTCATTTTGAGGAGCTTCTGGAAATGTAATAGATGAAGCCCATTTGTTAACATGCTGAATTTATCTCTAAGCTAGACCATGAAGCTAATTAATATCCTAAACCTCGTGAGTTTATCCTTTAATTTCATTCTTAACCCATCATAATTTGATAAGTTTATGATAATCTTTATATTGAGTTGTTCATGGGGAGATTTAAGATGGTCTGAATAGGATTTAGGATGAGCGATGGGGCATTCATGATAGCGATAAACTTATTATATAAAATTAAGTTTGCAACTACACATAGACATCAACTTTATAAATGATCATTTGATTTATGTCAAATTACTTTCGTTTGATAATTATTAATGTATTTAATGTATGATATTTAATTATTAATAATACATTAACTTAGGCATACAAATTAACATAGCTTATTAAAGAATATATTTATGGTTTATTTGAAAAATGAAAATTCAATTGTTGGTGTAGAGACAAGTTTTACTATATTACAAGTGTGTGTGTATATTTATATATGTTGAAATTAAGTTAACTAGAATTTAATTCAACCATACTAGTTTTTCTTTACTTAGAATGGCACCAACATACCATATAGGGCACCAAGAGATGTGCTTTTTAACATATTTGATCAAGGAGTGTAACAAAACTGGAAATTTCATATTTGCATAAACAACCATGGAACTTCTTCTTAATTGATTGGAATTGCTTTTTATTTGTACATGTTTTAATTCTTCTTTTAAAGGGTACAAAAGTAGCTCTTTATGCATTGTAGATCTTATAATGTATTTTCAAAATGATAAATATTTTAGAAACAGTTATGACATGCATATACACATGTATTGAATATTTCCATATCATAATGATGAACTTTATAATTTATATCAACCGAAAATACTAAAACCAAAATTTTCATGTTTCTTATTAGATTGTCTGATTTAACAAGGAAGTTTATGCGAACCATTTATTTCTTATCATAATTATAATCTCACATAATAATATTTCATTTCAATAACATAATAATAATGATGATTTGTTGTGTGTTACTGAAATAAGAAAAATAAATAATAAAAACCCATTTTGTGAGGTACTTGTAATATGTAATATGCGCACCTATGTGTTAAAAACTTTATTCTGGGCATATACCCATTACAATTTAGAATATCCACATGCATAAGCTTTATACATAATAGAATTCTTCTCCATTCTTAAAATGTGTGTATTCAAAATATGTATTTTAATATATATATATATATAGGATAGACGTTGAAAATTAACATATAAAATGAGTGGAATTTTCTATATTAAGAATATTCCCTCATATGAGGTTTAATCAAGGCTTTATTAGATAATCTTGTTTAATCATCATTCTCACATTTCAAGTCGGAAAGTGGGAGCCAATGATCGTATATATTCTCACTGTTAAAGAACTGGCTGATTTCTTTGTAGTCAGGGTGTGGTAGGGTAGGTGTTCGATTCATGTTGAGTTCGATTCATGTTGAGAACGATGGTTGATGGTTGTGGAGCTTCCGTAAGCTTGCATTACATTACATGACACCATAGCCATTGACCCTAAAACTTACATTACATTTAAACATGCTCGAGACAATCCACGTATTATTATGTGTACAAATGCGTAGGGTAGAAAGATACATAATAATACAAATGCGTAGGGTAGAAAGATACAATTGCATTAAGTGCATTTTGATCCTTGAAATTAGTAGCACCTCACACACTAAACCTACATACTCGTTTGTGTCCTTATTAATTAGAATAAGGGGAATCCCATGTCTTACTTTATTGCATAGAATTGCTTATTGAATGCATAATTCTCTACGGTAATTCAAACGAAATAGTGCTGATTTTATTTTACACACACACATTAACGAGACACCATTAAATTGTTAATACACTATGCTGCAATCCTAATTTAAATGATACCTTAAAATTAAATTATTATTTAATATTATTTTTGGAATTCTACTACCTCTACTACATATATGTATACAGTGTATTTAAACATATAAAACTAAGTTATATTATGTTTCACCATTTTTATGCATTTTAATTATGCCCTATTATGTGGATAAACTCATTAAAAAATTTGATGGTTTTGAGAGAATTAGAATAAACACACATGCACACTCTCTCTCTTTTGGTGCATGTAAACCAGGAGAGGGTTAGGGTACCAGCGAATTGCATTAAGTGCATTCTAATATTTGAAATGCTTTATTTCCTTAACTTAAGTTTATTGATATAATAAACAAGAGAATGAACATGAAATTGCTAAAAGGAACATGTACAATATTATATTAAAATAGGATTGTGGAAAAATGCTACAGTAAAGTGCCACTATTCTTAGGGGCCTTTAAGCAATAGCGGGTTCCCTCTAGCACGCCGCCATGCCCAACTGCTTCCTCCCATAGCTTGAGCACCTCTTCCTTGGTGCCCTTGTCCTGGAAGATGATCTCAATAGGCCTCCAAAAGCCGGGCTTAAACTTGTAATTAAACCTCTTGGCTTTGTACGGAACGTCATGTTTAAGCTCCAAAAGACGATACAAAACGTAATCAACGTCGTTGTATGCGTTGTCCTCTTCCTTGTACTCAGGAGCCTCATACCATTAATATAAAGAAAATTAATTACTCAAGTAATTAAGAAAATGATATTAATATACACACTATGAACATATTTTAAATTATACATAATAATATATCATTTTATCTAATATATAATCATATATAGTTTTAATAATATATATTTATTTATTTAATATTGATAATAAGGTTTAACATAGGAATGTTCTTGAAATAATAAGAAATTAATTGAGAAAATCTCATTAATATATACAAATGTAGAATAATTATTGAAATAATTAAGAATAAGACTAATTTAATTATGATAATCAGGTTTAATATTGGAATATTCTTCAAATATTAAGAAAATAATAAAGAATATCCCATTAATAGTAGGAAATGTAAATTAATTACTCGAGTAATTAAAAAATAATATTAATAAACACAATATGAATATATTAATAATATATCAATTTATTATATATATATATATATAAATATAATATAAACTTAATAATATATACTTGAATATTAAGAATGTAGAATAATTACTAAAATTTCATAATATTAAACAGCTTAAATCACTTGAATCACATTAAATGCAATTTTATTAAACTTATTAGAATTAAAGAGTATATATGTCAGAATGTTGGTTATTTGTGTCAACTCATCTTAAATTTTATTTTCTGTTCTTTTCAAAAAATTTGAATTTCTGACATAAGTATTGTCGGTCTGACATGTAAATTTGAAAATGCATTTAATTTCCCACTCAAATTCAGATCTGGTTCTTTCTTCAGCAAAGGTTTCTTCATTTTTATAATTTTCACTCTTTAGATCTTCTTTTTTCTTGATAGTGATCAGCTCAGGAGCGACATTAAATTGAGTGCTATTGTTTATAAGAAAGCACAGCTCCTTCAGTATTGTTTACAAGTAAGTATTATAAACAAAATTAGATATACTTATAAAGATTCACTTTCTTACATTCTCTCTTAAAATTAGAATTTAGGGGTTTAGGAATGCATTAGGATTACATTATATTCCGTTAGGGATTTATCCTATTTAAACATCATTCTTACTTAATATTCTCGGTTAGCCGGGGTGACGAGATTAATCCGACCATTTCTTTTTTGCTTTTTAAAAAAAGTGGCAGGATTAATCCCACCACCATCTTTTTGATAGCTATTGCAGAATTAATTCGGGCAATGCTTCTCCGCCTCTAAAAAAGAGCGGCGGGATTAATCCCGTCGATAACTCTCTCAACTAATAAAGAGTTACCTGAATTTATTAAAAAGAGTTATCAGCGGGATTAATCCCGCCAACCATTCTAAGAGGCAAAGAAGGGGTGGCGGGATTAATCTCGCCACCACTTCCTTGTTTTAAAGATTTGTGGGCAGGATTTATCCCGCCGATCAATTTTGGACGCAGAAAAGCATCGGCGGGATTAATCCCGTCACCCCCTCGAGATCTCTTTGAAATTATAGCTTCGAGAGAGAGTTGTGGGTGGGATTAATCCCGCCACCTATTCCTCGTCGTGAGAGTTGTGGGCGGGATTAATCCTGCCAACTCTTCCTCGTGGAAGGGTGTTGTGGCATGATTAATCCCACTGCCTCTCTCTGACGAGGAAGATTCGGCGGCCGGATTAATCCCACCTACTCTCTTCGAAGGGGTAGAGTCGGCGGCGGGATTAATCATGCCTACTCTCTTCCAAGGGGTAGAATCGGCGGCGGGATTAATCCCATCGACTCTCTCCAAAGGAGTAGAGTCGGTGGCGGGATTAATCCCGCCCACCGTTCCTCGTCGGAGGGAGTCGTGGGCGGGATTAATCCCACCCATCAGTTGTATTAATCAAGCATGAGATATTATCTATACATAATTATGTATTATTACACATGCATATTAATGCATGTTGTAACTAAAATGGGCATGGCTATAGTCCCATTTCCTAATAATTAGCAATTTTAGCTATTTAATTAGCATTTTCTAATATTAAAGGAATATTCTTTAGAATATATGTTTGAAAAAGAATATTCTTTAGAATATTCTATTTTGTATTCTACCCTTTAATAAATTATAGCATTCATTGAACAAAAATTAATAACATTATAAAAGTAGAAGGTATTAAATTATATAATATATTGCCTAATATAACAATTAAGGAAGAGCATAAGAGGTACATTATATAAATATTGATGTTGTTATTAAAATATTAATATTTAAATATAACATTATTAATTAAAAATTTGTAGTAGTAATAATATATATATAAAATCCTATAATAATATAGTCAATCTTCCATATCATTTTTTAAATTTATATAGTTAAGTAAACAATTTGGTACTATTATTAAAGAGTTTATAATAATTATGAATATTAAATATATGATATTTTATAATTTTGTAATTGCTTTAAGCTTCAGAAAACATACATTCCCTTGCAGTTTTGTTAATCGTGACTTTATCAACGCTTCTTGACATCCACCCATATCGAATGGATTTAACATTTATAAAACATGCTGGGTCTTTTTGATTGGGAGACCATGTTTTCTCTAGGCATCCATTATATCTTTCGCTCTCCTTCTCGTGTCGCCTTTTTTGTGGTTTGAACCATGCAACCTTAACAATACTATTTTTTGTGATTACTTCAGGTGTGTCGATAATTTGACCCATCCAAATAGGCTGATTATATGACGCATCTGGAGTAATGAGAACCATCATTAGTTTTTGAAGATCCTGCAGCAATCAAAGTATGCTTTAGGTTTTTGGTTCCTTTGTCCAACAAAGTGTGGGGTTTGCACTTCCACATCACTACTGGCTTCTATGTCGTCTGTGCTCAGTGATGTCATTTCAATCTCCTCTCGCCACCTTGTTTTAGGCCAAAAAGGGTGTTGCAATTCTGTACTTGTGACAGTAGGCCCTTCCAACTCTCGAACAACAGTCTCCCAATAGTGACCACATGCTTATATAGTTCTGAGTAACCAGTTGCCTTATCAGAATTCTTTGGCATCGATTTTTGAACCCATGCCACATATTTTTTGATGCCATCAATAATAACCTCTTGTTCCTTGAGCTGGGCACTCAATGGAATAGGGTCTGGTTGTCCTTCTGGGAGAAGTGGCTTTCCATTCTCTCCACTTTTGAAGAGCATTAACCCCTCTTTCGGTAACCACTCCTGCTCTGATGGCCGTAACTTGTACTGCATAATAGGTATACCATCTCGTATGGAGAAAAAGAATTGTAGCGGCACAAGGTGACCAACTAAAGAATCACTCCCTTCTTTTATATACTCCTTGAGAAATTTTTTGAAGTCTGGCACCTCAGTCACAAGCAAAGCACAACTTTTTTTGGAGATGCAATTTTCAAAAAGATTCATCATATGCGGTAAGGTAAGTGCACTTGTCCTTTTTGTAGAGTTGGAGACCTTGCTGAAGAACGCATCAATATCTTCATGAGTGTGACCAACCATAAGGAAACTGAGCGTGATTGTTTCAAACACACCTTTGGCAACAAGCATTGACAAGTATGCTAGCACATATCTAGAAAATAAAAGTAAGTATGAGCTTGAGAAACCCTTAAGTAAAATGATTTACCTATTTTTGTTCTCGCCTGCACAATTATCCATCTGTAAAAGCAAATGACGAGGAAGCTTATTTGATGTTGAGGACACATGTACACTATTTGAGCTAGATCCCTCCACTGAACCTGAACTCTCAACAGGGCCATCTGTTTTTTGTGCAGGTTGCTGACAATGCCTCTCATATTCCCAAGTAGCCTCAAGTGCAGACGTGTTCATGAGAGCATTATGTAAAGGTTGAAGGTGTTGTTTCTTCACTTTGAGATCACTGATAGGACTTGTCTGTGAGTGGGCTTCAAGGTTTCTGAAACACATGGCAACGACCCAATAGTGAAATTGGAGTCGCTAGACCAATGTGGAAGTGAAAAGTGTCCATATGACTCACAACCGTGTCCATGTGTTAGCACACCTGTCAATGAAATCGGAAGTTTCATGACATTTCCAAGGCACTTTGGTGTTGCAAAGAGCTTTGGAATGCTGGTCTTTGAATGATCCATCTTGTCATGGATCAAGCACAGGTACTCTGATGGGCGTGACACAGAAAGCATGCGGTGTGCATAGTACTGAGACCGGCAAGTTTGTTGTGCAATCATGTGGGCCTCCATTTTTTTGAATGGTAGTGATCTCCACCAAGGTTTTTGCACAAGCCTCTGCAGCCTTCAATGATGTACAAGTGTCACACTTGGAAAAGCTAGAGTGTTTTGCAATCTCCACATCCTTAAAATGAGTATTCCATATGTTGTTGAAGGTACCAGTGCAGATTGCTTGAGCCCCATCAAACTGAGGCACTTGTTCACATGTTCACACAGCTTCAATTGAGTGTAGATTGAAGGCAAAACCTTGAGATTTTCCCTGACCCCTGCATTTGTGGTTCGGCATTTGTGAGGCATCCTGTCTGCATTTGCTTCCACAAAAGCCTTGAGTATCTCTATGGCTGCCATGATGTGAGAGCGGGTTTTGACCAAGCGAGTGTTCCCATGTACTGAGGTTCGCGCTCCATCTAGCCACTCATCCCTCCGACGGTAGAACGTGGTCTTTGGGATCCCGTATATACTGTACCAAGCTTTGAAGCAGATGGCCACCTTATTAAATACCATGGATGTACTCTGATAACCTGTGTCCGAGGCCATTCCATCAATACACCCAGTTAGTGCAGCATATACAAACTCATGCCTTTGCTTTTGGGTGAGTACGAAAGACATGTCTACATTGGGTAATTTCATTCCGGTCTGCCATCTGACAACACTTCTTCTTGCAGCAACAATCGTGGAAATGCTCGTAACACTTTCGGAAGATGTAGGATCCATCTTACCCTCTTGCTGAAACTTGCAGGGGAAGATCTGCAACCCATGAATCGCCTTTTTCTTACAATAGGACCAATGCAAGGAACCTCTTCAAATATGAGTTGTTCTTCCGGGTTGTTATTATTGAAATCCAACCCAGAATATGTTGAACCATCTTGCCGTCTTAATTCAGATGTTCGCCACCTCACGAGGGATCCAGGATAAAGTGCCATTAGGTGAAACCTCTGTCACAACTACACCCACGAAGTCGGACCCTAGTTTCTCTTCTGACACTGCTTCCATTGGATTTATAGCTGTGATGATGCCTCTCCGACTCAATCTCATGAAGAAAGAGAATCACCTCATCCATCACAGCAGGCAAGCCATCATCTGGAAAACTCGTGCTACTGTTTGTTTGTGACTCTATATATTCTGTGTCAGCCTTGACTTCATCCAAATTCCACAATACAGGAGAACCCTCCTCAAATTCCAAAATGGTGTTCACCCATACGTACACACAAGATCCTTGGGCAATATTGTGACATAATGCATTATCATCTCGAACTTCCACAGTTCCAGTGCCAACTATCTCGTTGTTCCGAAGAAGACATACTTTATCTTCAGTATTATACATATTGTCCTGCACATAAATAATTGTGTTATTTATGATATCTATTTATGCAATATTTCTAAGAAATCATAACTGCGGTTGCTTAATAATATGCATGTGCAATAATACATAATTATGTATAAAGATAATATCTCATGCTTTATTAATACTGATGGGCGGGATTAATCCCGCCCACGACTCCATCCGACGAGGAACGATGGGTGGGATTAATCCCGCCGACGGTTCCCTCTCTGTCTGAGAGAGGCGGCGGGATTAATCCCGCCGCAAATCCCTCCGACGAGGAAGAGGGGCGGATTAATCCCGCCCACAACACTGACGAAGGAGAATAGGCGGCGGGATTAATCCCGCCCACAATTCTCTCCGAAATTATGATTTTAAAGAAATTCGGGATGAATCCTGCCCATAAATATTTAAAACAGGAATGTGATGGCGAGATTAATCCCGCCGCTCTTCTTAAAAGGCGGAGAAGCATTGCCCAGACAAATTCTGTCATAACTATCAAAGAGATGGTGGCGGGATTAATCTCGCCACCTTTCGAAGAGGCGAAAAAAAATGGCCGGATTAATCCCGCCGCCCCGGCTAACCGAGAATATTAAGTTAAAAGTATATTTAAACGGGATAAATCCCTAACAGAATATATATGTAATCCTAATGCATTCCTAAATCCCTAAATTCTAAAATTTAAGAGAGAATGTAAGAGAGTGAATCCTTATAAATATATTTAAATTTGTTTATAATACTTACTTGTAAACAGCACTGAAAGCGCCATGCTTTCCTATAAACAATAGCGCACCCAATTTAATGTCGCTCCTGAGCTGATCACTAAGAAAAAAAGAAAATCTGAAGAGTGAAAAATAAAGAAATAAAGAAACCCTTGCCGGAGAAAGAGCCAGATCTGAATTTGAGTGGGAAATTAAATGCATTTTCAAATTTACATGTCAGACTGACAATACTTATGTCAGAAATTCAAAATTTTTGAAATAACAGAAAAGAAAATTTAAGATGAGTTGAACAAATAACCGACAGTTTGACATATATACTCTCCAATTCCAATTAGTGTTTTAAAATTGCATTTAATGTCATTCAAGTGCTTCAAGCTGTTTAATATTACGAAATTTTTGTAATTATTCTACATTCTTAATATTCAAGTATATATTATTAAGTTATATTAATATATATATACACTAATACAATAAATAAATTGATATATTATTATGTATCATTTAAAATATATTCATAGTCTGTTTATTATTATTATTTTCTTAATTACTCGAGTAATTAATTTACATTTCCTACTATTAATGGGATATTCTTTGTTATTTTCTTAATATTCAAAGAATATTCCAATATTAAACATGATTATCATAATTAAATTAGTCTTATTCTTAATTATCTTAGTAATTATTCTACATTTGTATATATTAATGGGATTTTCTCAATTAATTTGTTATTATTTCAAGAATATTCTAGTGTTAAACCTTATTATCAATATTAAATCAATATATATTATTAAAACTATATATGGCTATATATTAGATAAAATCATATTTATTATGTATAATTTAAAATATGTTCATAGTGTGTATATTAATATATTTTTCTTAATTATTCGATGTTTGTTTTGCACATATTATATATAAACACAATCATAAATTTATATATACATGTGCACACGCATTAGAAGCACTTACAGAGACACATATGCACACACATGCACATTGCCCTAAACCAAACTTGAGAAATTATATGTTGCTTCTTTATTGCACACACATGCACATTGCCCTAAACCAAACTTGAGAAATTATATGTTGCTTCTTTATTGAAAAACATCATGTTCAACGCATGTATGATCTATATGTACTCAATGTGTGTGTATGTAACACATTGAATTTATACATGTAATATATATGTATGTCTGTGTGTATACACGTGTGTATGTATATATGTGTACTAATATAATATATGCAATGTGTACGATTTTCATTTGTTAACACTCTATCTTCTCTCATACATACACAGTGTCACCATGCATAATCCCTTCTCTCATACATACACACCATGCATGATCATGATCCATAATATGTAGCCTGTCTCTTCTCTCATACATACACACCATGCATGATCCATAATATGTACTGATGTTATAATATTATGTAATATGTATAATGTATATCTGTGTATAACACTCACTCCTC